>AYEL01081796.1:0-19072 GCA_000484575.1 Olivierus martensii | reverse complement strand
TTTTTTTTTACTTGGACCTTTGTTGCAGCTCACCAGGTTTGACTTTTACTAAAAATCTGTCCAAAGAACTTAGCTTCTGCCTTCTCCTCAGGATGTTTCAGAAATACGACATTTTCTGGTCATTACAGACAATGCTATTATGACTTGTTATAATTTTTATATAAAGAATCTGTTTCTTAAGAGAGCACATAACAGACTCATACAAGTTCTAGAACATGAGTCAGTCGTATGCCAATCAAAATTTTTCATATCCAAACAGGACGTATACCAAGATGGACTTATTCCAAAGCGGACATATACCGAGGTACCACTGTATTATATACTTTAAAAATAAACAAATACATATATCAAAATAAAAATCTTTCATTTATTAGACATATTTGTTAGTTGTTTCAATCTAATTTACATATGTTAATAAAATGACTTAAATTTATATAAAGAAAATTATACTATAAAAGAATTTAAAAATTGTATTCATATATAATACTACCATTGCTTTCATATTATTGCAACATTTTTCATTGAATCAATCTAGACAATAACTGTTTTTCAGAAAACACTATAGAAAGTCAAATTATACCAGTTGACATAATGCAAAATTTTTCAAAAACAAAAATTTTGGAAAAAATGCTGTGAAGTCTTTCAAAAATTCATGTATAATATAGTATTTTAAAGATTAAAATAGGCATGGCCAAACTTTTTGTTGTGTAAAGTTACTTGTGTATCAAATTCTAATTAAAAATTATTTTTGCCAGATATTGCTGAAAAAGTTTAGTATAAAACATTCATCAACAATAATATCTTATATAATCTTGACTTATGCAGTTAATTTGTTCAAAAAATTCCTCATAAATCGAAAACCACCCAAGTCCAACAATGCATACATTTAATATATACAAATGGGCTCATTAACATATAGAATCATCAAATGAAATTTACATGCCTACTTCAACAATAGATAAATAAAAGTTTAGGCCAAAAATGATATTTTTGCATAAAATTATAACTTATGGCTTAAATTTTTTTTAACGATTTTTCATTAGTGTTTATGGAAATTTAACAAAAATGAAAAGAATGAGGACAAAGAAACTCTTTACAAATAATAAAATAATAACAATGAATATCTCAGAATAAAGGCAAATAACGAGGGTGGTGGTTTATAGAGGGGCGGCTTAAAGAGGTTTGACTGTAGTTACAAATTGTTTGGATTTTTAATATTTTGCACACATTCATTTTAGATCTATTTTTAATTTTTTATAATACAAATATAATAGTATTAAAGAGTAAAACTTCAAGCACTTTTATGCAGTAAACTTCAGAAAAAAATGATAAAAACTTTTAAAAACGTTTTCGGTTGGAAAACTAATCTTTACAAATGGAATATGGAACACAAAAAGAATCAAAGATTTAAAATTAAATATTTTTAGTGCATACAATTTTTTTAATTTAAAATGTTGTTCATTTCTTTTTGTGTTCCATATTCCATTTGTTTGTAAGCTGATGAGGACTGTTTCCAAACCAAAAACATTTCTTAAATAAAAGTTATTATTTTTTTTTGAGGTTCACTGCACAGAAGTGCTTGAAGATTATTCTTTGATTTATAGTTGTTAACAAAGTTTATAGTCTTATTGAATTGTAATATTATTATAAAAAATGATTGAAACAAAAATTTATTATTATTAAAATATCATCAATATATAATTAAACCTGAAATCAAAAATATATTATAAATTACAATTCATTTTTGATTTCTAATGGCAATCTTCATTTGCAGGAATAAAACATCATTACATGCTTGCAAATTAAATTTGCAAAGTTGTAATAATGTTTTATTCCTGATCATGAAAAAAACTAATTCATATTCCACACAAAGTATGCTGAAAAATACATTTTCAATTACTTTAAACATTGTTGTGACAACAAAAAGTTTAGTATAAAACATTCATCAACATTAATATCTTATATAATCTTGACTTATGCAGTTAATTTGTTCAAAAAAATTCCTCATAAATCGAAAACCACCCAAGTCCAACAATGCATACATTTTATATATACAAATGGGCTCATTAACATATAGAATCATAAGAGACTTTTACTTAAAAACATAGACATATAGAGACTTTTACTTAAAAACAGATTCACTAGCAGCCCTGGAAAATACACATTATGTTTGCACAAAAGAACATGTAAAAGATATTACAATACAACATTAAATCACTTTTCTGAATTGGAAGAGGATGATAGTGATTTTTCATTTATTTTTATACAGTGGTACCTCAGTATACATTTTTAATCCGTTCCAGATCCTTGGACTTATACCAAACAGGATGTATACTAAATGAATTTTTCCCATAAAAAAATAAAGGGAAAATGATTAATCCGTTCCCATGAAAAAAAATCCTATTGTTATTGACATATTATACATTGATGAGATTGTACAAAATAATTTAAACACTGCTTAATACTAAAATACATAAATGCAAAAGCAATTACAGTAGATAAAAGTATAATCTCAGTATCTTGCTGAGAAGAGTCTAGTGCCTACTAGGATGGTATTGAGAAGGTAGGAGGAGGAGGAGATGTTATTGTTTGGAAGGAGAATCCAATTCCAATAAAACTTTAGGAATCTGAAATTCTGGTGTTTTTTCTCTTTCTATTTTCTCTCTCTTTTTTTTTTACTTGGACCTTTGTTGCAGCTCATCTGGTTTGACTTTTACTAAAAATCTGTCCAAAGAACTTAGCTTCTGCCTTCTCCTCAGGATGTTTCAGAAATACAACATTATCTAGTCATTACAGACAATGCTATTATGACTTGTTATAATTTTTATATAAAGAATCTGTTTCTTAAGAGAGCACATAACAGACTCATACAAGTTCTAGAACATGAGTCAGTCGTATGCCAATCAAAATTTTTCATATCCAAACAGGACATATACCAAGATGGACTTATTCCAAAGCGGACATATACCGAGGTACCACTGTATTATATACTTTAAAAATAAACAAATACATATATCAAAATAAAAATCTTTCATTTATTAGACATATTTGTTAGTTGTTTCAATCTAATTTACATATGTTAATAAAATGACTTAAATTTATATAAAGAAAATTATACTATAAAAGAATTTAAAAATTGTATTCATATATAATACTACCATTGCTTTCATATTATTGCAACATTTTTCATTGAATCAATCTAGACAATAACTGTTTTTCAGAAAACACTATAGAAAGTCAAATTATACCAGTTGACATAATGCAAAATTTTTCAAAAACAAAAATTTTGGAAAAAATGCTGTGAAGTCTTTCAAAAATTCATGTATAATATAGTATTTTAAAGATTAAAATAGGCATGGCCAAACTTTTTGTTGTGTAAAGTTACTTGTGTATCAAATTCTAATTAAAAATTATTTTTGCCAGATATTGCTGAAAAAGTTTAGTATAAAACATTCATCAACAATAATATCTTATATAATCTTGACTTATGCAGTTAATTTGTTCAAAAAATTCCTCATAAATCGAAAACCACCCAAGTCCAACAATGCATACATTTAATATATACAAATGGGCTCATTAACATATAGAATCATCAAATGAAATTTACATGCCTACTTCAACAATAGATAAATAAAAGTTTAGGCCAAAAATGATATTTTTGCATAAAATTATAACTTATGGCTTAAATTTTTTTTAACGATTTTTCATTAGTGTTTATGGAAATTTAACAAAAATGAAAAGAATGAGGACAAAGAAACTCTTTACAAATAATAAAATAACAACAATGAATATCTCAGAATAGATTAATTTTTGTTTGTGAATACAGATGTTATTTTCAAACAAATATTATTGTTCTATTAATTATGTATTTCATTAGGATGTGGCAAGTCTAATGAAGATTTGATAACTTAAAATTTGATTCCATTTTCTTGCTATTTTATGTAACTGTATATATTTATATGTTTAATAAATGTTATTAAATATATAAAAATAATCTAAGATTGTCATATTCCTATGATTCTTTGATTTAGCTTTGGAATTGAATGCCACTTACCAACACTCCATTTTATAAATTTGATATTACCATCAAGTTTTAATACTCGATGTGAGATATGTTAAACTTTCACATCTGCTGCCAAAAACCTGTTCCCTTATAGATGGTAAGCAGATTTTGCCCACTAGCTAATCAATGTGTCATAATAGGCAATAAAGGATTCCTTCTCTTTTCTGCTAATAATCAACCAGTATTATTTCCCTTTTTCTGATATGCCTTTCTATACTTTCCTCACTTCATCCTTCATTCTTCAAAAAATTAAATCTTAGAGCAGAGGTGGGCAACATTTTTTTAAAGTTGCCACATGTATGGTGAATGAAATGTTCAATTCGCCACACCTTCTAAAAATTACAATAATAATCGTGCAATCACATTATCATCCCACAGCTTAATTTGTTCAGCCAAACAATGGGAATAATGCCTAGTTTTTTTCCAATTTTTAACATAATAAGAATTAATTTTCATTATAAATAAGAAAAGAAATAAAAATATGCCAAAGTAAAAATTGCCACTCATGGCAATTGGCAGGCTGATTGCCCACCTTGTTTTAGAATATACCATCTATTGTTTTCAATAAATGTAAATTTCAGAAATTCTAACACAAACTTTTTGCTTACTGTTGTAACCAAATTATATTTGAACCTAATCATGATCTCCACAATATGGATAAAATAACATCTAAAATAAAAAAAAACAATATATTAATGTTGACTGGGTGGTCAGATCAACAGGAAAAAATTAATCTAATATGGATAAAATAACATCTAAAATAAAAAAAGAAACAATATATTAATGTTGACTGGGTGATCAGATCAACAGGAAAAATTAATATTAGAATTCTGAAAATAAAACTGGCATTTAAAAACATTTTATCAATATTACAATAGTGTTTTCTATACAATCAAAAATCATAACCCATATATGATCTCATGGACTTTCTTCATAATTTTATAATTAACACATTAATTATCAAATAGCCAAATATGCTCTTATAAAACAAATTGTTTTTTTATATATCTTTTAATATAATATTAATTCTGATCAAAAAATTAAAGAGACAATAAAATAAGCTTTAAAATTAAAATAAATCATACATTTTATCAATATTACAATAGTGTTTTCTATACAATCAAAAATCATAACCCATATATGAACTCATGGACTTTATTCATAATTTTATAATTAACACATTAATTATCAAATAGCCAAATGTGCTCATATAAAAAACAATTTGTTTTATAAATCTTTTAATATAATATTAATTCTGATCAAAATATTAAAGACACAATAAAATAAGCTTTAAAATTAAAATAAATCAAATTTACTTACCAATACCAGAAACTGGAAATTTAGATAACTGAGCTTCTGCAGCAGTTAACTTTGCTATATTTGCAGTAGCCTATAAAATTCATATTATAATGAAATTTGCATGATAATGTTACATAAAAAATTTATCATAAATTTAATTATATAATACTGGATCTATCTGTCAATTTATGCTATAAGATAATTCCTTAATCAAAATGTAATATTTGGTTTAATGAGTGAATGTTTTTAAAAAAAATCTTCCAAAATAATTTAATGAAATACTTTGAACTTTAAAATATTTCTTAAGATATAAAAGCTGATTTTAGTACACTGCATTTTATAAAATAATAAAAATTAAACTTCAGTTATATTAAGTTCCAATTGAATATTTCTGACTACTTTTTGAAATATCAATATATCATCATTAACTAATTAAAATATATATTACAAAAGTTCATCATAAATTTAATTATATAATACTGGATCTATCTGTCAATTTATGCTATAAGATAATTCTTTAATCAAAATGTAATATTTGGTTTCACTGATAGATAAAATTATATTTCTTAAAATCCATTTGGCAAAATATTTTTTATTTTTTTTGAAGTTATATCATCAATCTTATGCATGAATAATCTGTCATCAAACTTGATAAACAAAATTATTCATATATGGCAATTACATTCAAAGAGAATGATAGATTCAATTTGTTCCTTCTAATGAAAAAAATTTAATAAAATTTTTTGATATGTCAAAACTTACTGATTAATTTTTATAAAGAAATATTGAGTGATCTGAAAGTAATTGTGCATCTATATTAAGATGAAAGACAAAGATATTGTAAATACCAAAAAAATAATATTTTCAACCTTATTTTAAGTTATAGATGTTGTTAGAAATGAACCCCTTGGGATGTAGGCACATATCTATACAAGTGATCTGAAAGTAATTGTGCATCTATATTAAGATGAAAGACAAAGATATTGTAAATACAAAAAAAATAATATTTTCAACCTTTTTTTAAGTTATAGATGATGTTAGAAATGAACCCCTTGGGATGTAGGCACATATCTATATGTTTTATTTTGTTTTGAAATAATCTTAAAGCATTTGGAATGATGTTCCTGACAAATACTGCAATGGCTTCCTAAGTTCAGAGAGAACAGGATTATTTTTATATATATTTCATACATGTAATACAAGATACATACAATACTTTTATTAAGAAATTATATATGATACGTACTTTTTCATTAAAAAATCTAATTTCTTGTGTTTATCAATTGTTTTTCATATTAATATAGATGCACAGTTACTTTCCGATCACCCTGTATAAAAATTTTTATAAAGAAATATAAAAATTGATCAATAAGGCTTACAGTAAGACCCTACTTAATGCTGCTCCGTTTAATGCTGTTTTAATATAATGCAGTTTTTTCAAATTTTCTATTAATATAGATGCACAGTTACTTTCCGATCACCCTGTATAAAAATTTTTATAAAGAAACATAAAAATTGATCAATAAGGCTTACAAGTAAGACCCCACTTAATGCTGCTCCGTTTAATGCTGTTTCAATATAATGCAGTTTTTTCAAATTTTCTTTTTTTTATTGATTCACTGTGACACAGTTTTTCAAACCATTATACTCACATAAATCTGAAATCACATTAATTTGTTGCTTTGATACTCCTATGCCATCTCGCAATGCGTTTGATACCAATTCAGTACATTACATATGAAAGTCTGATGTGGTCACAGTTCATATTTATGATCGTTCATCAACGTTATTTTACAGTTAAAGTTTAGTCATTATTATAGAAATTATGGATCAGTTTATACAAAATGATCCAAATTTTGATAGAAGCACAAAGACAAGATGAAGTGTCCTGGATGCGATGTCTTGCTATTGATAGCTGCTTGCAGAACAAAAGAGGGAAAGGCAAACGATTTTTCTTTAGATGATTCTTAATAAAAAAACAACAAAAGTATCAAATGAGGAAGAACCTTCCTCATCACAAACAAATTATTTGAATATTTTTGATTTTCACGAATGATTTATGAATATAAAGCCCTTCCTCATCATAAACAAATTATTTGAATATTTTTGATTTTCATGAATGATTTATGAATACAAAGCAATATTAGCAATAAAAAATGTCTAAATTAACATAATACAATAGTAATAATAATACATGTTACAAAATAAAAAAGGTATGTATATTTTTTTATTCACTGTCTCGTTTCAGCTATTCCCATTATTTACGTGTTAAGATGACCTCATTTAATGCTGTTTTGTTTAGTGCTTGGTTTTTTTGGAACGTATCCCCCATGTTAAATGAGGTCTTACTGTATTTTTTTTTAATAAACAAGAAGTACATTGGCTGTATATAGGAACAAGTTAATCATTATTTAAATTTAACAAACAACTTAAAAATCTGCAATTAGATAACACTATATTAAAATATTTTCAAAAAATTAAACTTTTGTTTACATATATTGCATAGAAAACTGGTGTCAGTCTTGCAATAAAGCAATGAACTACTTTTAGAATGATAAATTATTGAATATTCTTATTACATAAACATTTTCATTGCGTGAATGGTAAAATGCTAAATGTAAGACTGCAGGAATTTTTTTCAGTTGATTTTTGTGCAATGCAAAATATCAAAAATATATAATGAACAATAATGGAAAAATTAGAATTTTCCTAAACAATTTTATAAAAAATTGTTTCATATCAATATTTTAATTTCACATTTGGATTCAGAATTCTGCAGTTTATCCCTGACAGGTTTTTAATTAAATATTAGAGAGAATATGAACATTCAGTCTATTGAAATATTTTCACTCAAAGTGATCACTATGTCTAATTACATGGTAAAATTGTAAAATTCTTGTGCATATTCTGGGATATATTGTTATTGGAGAGTTCTGGATATTTGGATGTTTGATAATAGTATAGGATAGTAGGAAAATAACATTTATACAACTATGTAACATGATATTTGGATGTTTGATAATAGTATAGGATAGTAGGAGAATTACGATTATACAACTATGTAACATCATTTTTTCTCATTTGTGTAAACTGATAAATCAGAAAGATGATGAAATGTAAAGTTTTGATGGATGGAGTTTGTCACTTATTGCAGAAACTTCTCCAAATAAAAAATGAGATGGATTATATAAAATTAGAAATAAGAGAAATATCTGTGTATTAAATATAAATGAAGATAAACATTCTGAGAATGGTATTAAATTATAATAAGGATAAACAAATGACTAACATGTATTATTTAAACATAGATTTTTGTATATAACAGGGGTGGGCAATTATTATCTGCCCCGGGCCAGATAAACAATCATCAGGATGAAGCAGGCCACATAAAAATTGAAAATTACCTAAGGGCGAATTTAACCTTACGGCACCGTAATTATTAGTTATTATTAAGTAATTATAAATTATTATTATGTAATTATGTAATGAAATTATTATTGGTAACATTTTTTTTTTCAACAGATGATGCCACACTCCATTCTGGTAGAATATATGTGGCAGGGCAAAACAAGCCCTTCTACAGGCTGTCCACCTCTGCAGAAGGGTCAGCTGGATTGCAGAGGACAGGGATTGACAAGCCGGGCCCAGACTGGATGATAAATATTTTCAAGGGGTGGATAGGAGACTTTGTTAATACTCAAGGTATATATTCTCTGATTGTGTTGGATGCACTGCTCTATGTGAGAGATAGCATCTTATTGTTATTGGAGAGTTCTGGATATTTGGATGTTTGATAATAGTATAGGATAGTAGGAGAATTACGATTATACAACTATGTAACATCATTTTTTCTCATTTGTGTAAACTGATAAATCAGAAAGATGATGAAATGTAAAGTTTTGATGGATGGAGTTTGTCACTTATTGCAGAAACTTCTCCAAATAAAAAATGAGATGGATTATATAAAATTAGAAATAAGAGAAATATCTGTGTATTAAATATAAACGAAGATAAACATTCTGAGAATGGTATTAAATTATAATAATGATAAACAAATGACTAACATGTATTATTTAAACATAGACTTTTGTATATAACAGGGGTGGGCAATTATTATCTGCCACGGGCCAGATAAACAATCATCAGGATGAAGCAGGCCACATAAAAATTGAAAAGTACCTAAGGGCAAATTTAACCTTACGGCACTGTAATTATTAGTTATTATTAAGTAATTATAAATTATTATTATGTAATTATGTAATGAAATTATTATTGGTAACATTTTTTTTTTCAACAGATGATGCCACACTCCATTCTGGTAGAATATATGTGGCAGGGCGAAACAAGCCCATCTACAGGCTGCCCACCTCTGCAGAGGGGTCAGCTGGATTGCAGAGGACAGGGATTGACAAGCCGGGCCCAGACCACATGATAAATATTTTCAAGGGGTGGGTAGGAGACTTTGTTAATACTCAAGGTATATATTTTCTGATTGTGTTAGATGCACTGCTCTATGTGAGAGATAGCATTCACTTATACAGAGATCTCCCTCAATAAAGGATCAAGGTTTGTTCATAAACTGTATTGTTGTCAGTCATTATATCACTGGAGATTGCCTCCTCTCCATCCTCACTCACAAAAGTGCTACATTTCCATGTTTTGATTATAAAATATATCCTGATGCCATTGTTGCTCTGCAGATCTCACAATAGATCCAATATCTATAATTATAACAATAATAATAATATATTGTTATTGTTGTTATTACCTCCTGTTTCAATTCATGAATATGAGCATAGGCTTCCACTAGTTCATCATGAGTTTTATGACTTCTTTCTACTTCTTTCTCTAGTTTATGTTGTAATTCTTCAACTTGTTTCTATTATATAATAAAAGTATTTTAAAACAATGCAAAAAAATTTTAATTTTATCTCTTATGCACAAATATAAAATTACTAATTCAAAAATCCAAATACTGAAAGATTTCTTGCTTTAGAACCATCCTTCAAAAAGTATTATATATAGAAAGAGTATTTTAAATCAAATCCATTTTCAGTTACAGAGCATAATAAAAATTTGAATGAATTTTTAAATACAAAATATAATAAAACTACAGAATGTTCCCAACTTTACAAGCTAATTCATTCCTGAAATGTATTTGTACAGTAAGAACTCAAATCAAAAGTAAATTTTCTATATACATAATGCTAAAATCAGAATTCTGTTCGCAATACTGAAATTTGACCATAATAAAATTAAGGCCAATAAAATAAATAGTATATGAATTAAAAAATGATTTATCTATCTAAATAATTAAAAAAATATCTTTTAAAATTAAGCAAATTATGATGATAAATTATTTATGTCATACAAATAATAAGAAATTTTTATTCTTTGCCATTTATCATCAACAAGGGATTAAATGAGATTTTATACAGTGAATAATGCCTTACAAACAACTCAGAAATGAAAGTTATTTATAGAATTTGCAGGTGAAACAATGGCAGATAGAGGATGCGTTAGTTCAAATTCTCATTCGATCAGTTGATTTTTCTAATTTCATAGCAGATGATAGGCTTTCTGTTATAAATCAAGTTGTACAGTATTGTATAACTAAATACATGGTTTTAAATGTATTTTTATAAATGTTTAGCCTTTATTTATTGCAATTGATATCCACAGTTTCAATTTGTTTTTGATACTTCACATTTGAAAAAAATCACTGCAAACCTGGAAACTGGTTAAGCAAGAACTTTTAAATTGGGAAATTTCCTGTATTTTCTTATTAGCATATAACAAAACAATCAGTTGTGTTATATATTTAAAATGCATGCAAGTTTTATTCCTTTGTTACATTTAGCAACTGCAAGAACTTTTAAATTGGGAAATTTCCTGTATTTTCTTATTAGCATATAACAAAACAACAGTTGTGTTATATATTTAAAATGCATGCAAGTTTTATTCCTTTGTTATATTTTAGCAATTGAAGATGGACTTTTCATTTGAAAAAATTCTTGCTTCATTCCTTTAAATTGTTTCTTATGAAGAATGATTCTAATAAGAACGCCATTTAGAATAATTATAATTAGAATAATTAAATTAATAAAATCATACCTCCCATATTTTTACAGATGATCCATATTTTTCTTTTTCACTCTCTAATTTACTTTTTAGTAACTCACATTCCTTCTCTAATTTTTCTACTTGAGTTTTAAGATGATGATTAGTTTCAGATTCTAATCTTTCCAAATTATTCTGAAAACAATTATTTATCAGATTTTTATCATAATTCTCTTTACTATATTCTTAACAAAATAAAATATTTGACTTAAAAAAATTATTCTAACTACTAATATAATTTTTGCATTTTCTGTCAATTTTGTCATCAAGAAATGTGAGGTGTGAAAACAAAGTAAATTTTGACTGTTCTTGTTTCAAAGATTAAATTTAGGGGAAATTGTTAACTTAAGCAACTGTAAGTTTGGTCAAAAGTTTTGAAACAAATTGCACTAAGTGAAGGACATTATATTGATGGAACAATTTATCTTTAAAATTCTATTTTTAATTCACTCTTTGATATGTATTATTGAAATGTATGATTTAAGAACTTTAACTTTTTATTATTTGTTCTTCAAGAATGTATATATATCCAAAGAGTCAAAAAATGCCAATAAAAATCATTCTGTTGGAGTCTTATAAAAATTTTTGAATTTGAAATTTTTTTTCCATCTAGAAAGATTACTGTTTGAAGTCACACCAACAACTGCAGTATGAACTTTGAAGAAATAAGTCACATATTCAAAATGCCTGTTAAAAATGAATATCATAGTCTAATGTTATCACAGAATCATGTTATTCAATATATTAAATTAATATACAGTGAAAAATGATTAACACAAAATAATTAGAGCCAGAAAACTTTTGTGTTAATTGAAATTTTGTGTTAAGAGAAAAATCAGTTGAGAGCATTTCTCAAAGTTTATTCCATGACACTATAATAATATTCCACATAATAAAATCAATTTTTTTAAATTTTCTTCTTCTAAAATATATTTAATATACAGGGTGATTCACCTAAAGTGTGACAAGCAATTTTCTCCACAACTACATCAGATAGGAAATAGATCTAAACAGGAAAATATTCATAATAAAATGATCTTTTATTTGATGTATGATTCATTATGCTGTGACATCCATAAATAGGCAAAATTGGGATATACTTAAAAATTTTTAGTTATAATGGTAAGCTTTTTTTTAATTATGAATAGAAAACTTTTTTAAATAAAATTTGTTGGAAGCATTTTTCAAATAAATTCTCTATTTTTGAGATAGAGTTTAAAATCCAGAAAATAGCATGGCCAAATAGCATAAACTTTCACCCAGTGTTCAGAGGCAGTGAATGCAGTGGCATCTCAAACAGTTTAACAGCACAAAGTGTAAAATTGTGCAGAATCAACTTCAGCATGGTTTGTTTACAAATAAAGATGAGAATAGTTCTGTCAATTCAAATCTTTGATGCACTAACACAAATGTAATTTGTTGCTTTAAAAGTGGAAAAAAAAGAAAATAAAAGATTGGTTTGAATCAGCAGAATTCTTTCTACCTTTATTTGTAAACAAACCCTGTTGCAATGCTGTGCATGATGCCAATGCACTCAATGCCTCCGAGAGGCTGGGTTCCTGGATTTTAATGCTCTGTACTTCAAAAATTATTAATTTATTTGAAAAATGCTTCAAATGAATTTTGTTAATGAAAAATAATTTTTTATTGGTGATGAAAAAGGTGTCATTATTACAAAAATTTTACAGTATACCCATTCTGTCTATTTACAGACATTACAGCATAATAAATCATATATCAAATAAAAGATCATTTCAATATGAATATTTTCCCATTTAGATCAACTTCCTATTTAATGTAGTTATGGGGAAAATTATCTATCATACTTTAGGTGAATCACCTTGTGTATATATATATATATATAAAACATACTTAAAATTTATTTCAATTACTGTTTATTGTTCAAATTTTATAATTAGTTTCATTGGTAAATATTCAAATAGCTATTTTAGCATACCTTCCATTTCTCTTCCAGAATTATATCAATTTGAAATAAATTTGGTTAAAAATAAATAAGTTACTTATCTACAGTAGTTATATAGCAATTGTATAATAGAAGGCCTAACAAACATAATTATATAAAATCATAAATGTTCAATCACTGTTTCCAGTAAATCATATGATATAGTATTCCATCAATATTCAGGTATATTAATAATAAAAACTGTTTGAAAAATAACATAAATATATTTTACTAAAACATCATTTAATTCATGTAGCCTAATTTTAATTGAAAAAAGTAATAATTTTTCTGTACATTTTTTTTAATGGTTTATATTTTACAAATGTTCCAATTTATCTACATTTTCAAATAATTCTTCTCTTGAATAAGCATATAAGAAACATTGCACATTGCCTAACATTAAATGGATATCAACTTGGTCAATCTTTGAAAGAATGTAATTCCAACTAAAAACAATTAAAATAAAATTATAATAATACATTATATTTGAATATTCATGACAGTTATATTTTTATAAATATTCAAATTTATTTTCTTTCTCCACTCATCAAATTTTGTAATTGTATTATTTTTCAGACTATTAGAAAATAGTCTGAAAAACAATACAATTGCACATTTTTTTAATAAATAAATATTTCAATTTTCTTATTGTTACCATTAAAATGACAAGAAAGAAAAGGAATCTTTCGAAACCAAATATTCTAAGCCAGTGGTTTCCAAACATTCTGTGTCTGTGTCCCCTTTTTTCATAAAAACTTGGTACACCCCATCATTCCATAACAGTCTAATTTTATAAATATTTTCTATTTAAAGTAGATAATATTACAAAACAATATACCATATTCTATATAAAGTTCTTATACATAAAAATATATATATTTATTATAGTGTGATCATTTTTAATATAATATTAAACAAATCTTATAAAAAAACAAAAAGTAGAACATATGATTAATGCAACGAAATATTTAATGCAATGGGTAGGCTTGTTTTTCAGCACAAAATCTCTCAAATCAAGTGTCATGGAAGATATCTTTACTCACAATTCTTTTTCAATCACTAAACGAGATTGCTATCTTGTCTTTAAAAAAGCTAGAGCAGAAATTTTCTGATTACATGAATATTTGTACAGTATTTATTACCCTTTTGCTGATTAATTTTTACTTGACATCAATTTGAATTTATTTTTTATTTGTTTGTTTAAAAACTGATATTTTTTTTAATTCTTCCACACCCCCCCTTGGAACAGACTTGTGCCTCCTAGTGGGGCATGCCTCACAGTTTGGAAAACACTGTTCTAAGCCAAATTAACCCCTAGTATAATAATTTAGAATTCAACTATAATTTCTTTAATAATTATTTTTTTAAATAAAGACTATGGTGCCACCATCTGTTAAGTTAATAATTAATTAATTTTTAAATATGGGGTAAAGTAGTCCATTTAGTAATTAATAATTAGACTACAATTTAATGATCAATAGATGATGGTATTTAGTTTTCATTAAAAAAAATTATTATTAAAAAAAATTATAGCTTAATTCTAATTTATTATGTTAGGAGTTAATCTAGCTTAAATAATTTGGTTTTTAGATATTCCTCTAGATGGTTTGATTTAGAGTACAATAAAGTCTTTCTAATCCAGCATACATGGAACTGGGGCTTGTCAGATTTCAGAGATTTGTTGGATTACTGGATGTTCAATGAAAAAAATGGAATTACACAAAAAAAAATATGCTCAATTTATTAAGACTTTCCTGTCCTGATTTGCTCTTGATGTTCAAATCTTCCATAAAGCTTTCAATTTTATCCTGATTTTTTCACTTTTTCTGATTTGTAGCATTATGTGAAGATAAACAAGAAACATTGATACAGCAAAAAGCTACTATTTTACACTGGTTACCAGTGTACCGAGCTTAAAAATAGTCCAATTATAATGCCTGCACAATGAATAAATACTGACTGACAAATTTGTTTACATCAATCTCTCTCTCTCTCTCACACATTGACAAGTTATGATATGAAAATTTCACATGGGCAGAGCAGTGGTTCACAGAGTATCAGACTACAGAGACTCAACTGTATATGATCTTTCTGAAGTAATGCAATCATATTTCTTAACAAACAAGCTTCATTAGCTGAAAAATTTTCAGCAAAATATTGTTATTAAACAGAAAACAAGAGAAAATTATTATTAAATAGAAAAAGATAGTAGTAGATTAATTAATTATTAATGATCATTGATGAAAGTATATTAGGAATGAAATTCATTTAAAAATTTTTTATTGTCTAATGAGAAAAAAATAAACTTTATTAGCATAAAATTATTTTGTCACTTTTGTAAAAATCAGTCATTTAGAATTTTTCATACAATCTTTATAAAACATCAAAACAAAAGACAACTTTTATTGGCCATATAAGATGGTGATTAAGTGATAACAGAAGCCAAGAATTCCATAACAATAAGTCCATATATAAAGTTTGGAAAGTTATACAAAAAATATATTCTTATAATATGATTTCAAGAAGTTTACATTTTTTCTATAACTTTTCAAATGGAAGTTTTATGAAACTGATTTATTTAGAAGATATATTAAATACAGCCCAATATATATGAGTTAAGATTACAATAAAATAATTGTATCTTATTTGAACAAAAAAAAAAGACAAACTTTCAATATTTTGTATTGTTTTGGAACTCATGCTATATTTTTACAAAACATACAAAACAAAATTTGTTTTAGAAAAAACAATACTTCTATTCAAATATTTTTCAAATAATAAAAAAAGAAAATGAAAAAACTGAAAAAAATTTAAATTATTATATATGATGATCAGTATCAAATGAGATTGCAAAAATTAAAGTTTCCATTCAAAACAGCAAACAACTTTTATTTCTAAACCTTGCATCATCATGGTGAAATATCATCATAAAGACATTACTAATGTTTAAAAATAATGTTTATACAAAAAATAGTCACAATAATCAGCTGTAGAAAAAACCATACATTTTAGTCTTTTATAACAAAATTTTCATTAGCAGATTAAAATTTGTTTTAATGCAAATTGAACAAACTGCAAAGTCTCCAATTTTAAAAAAATCTTTTATATTTTAAGTTTATCTTTAAATATTATTATTAATTACTTAATTAATACTTATGAAAAATTGTGTCATTTTGACTAATTCACATATCTATAAATATCACTTATCAGATTTTAAGTTCCAAAATAACATTTTTTTCTAGATTGTGTTATAATCAATCTTAATAATTTGTATTTTTGGTAAAACTATATTATTTGAAATATTTGTCAGTCATAAAATTAAATTTGTTTATTTAATGATGATAGTATAAATAATTAATATAATGTAAAATACGGATTTGTCTTATGGAATTTTCATAATTTCATTCATGTCTATTTTTAAATGTATATTTATTTCAACATGAGTATTTTTTACACAAAAGGTATCTTAAATTCTTTGACATAATAATAAAATATAAGGAGTGTTCAAATGAAACATGCATTATTGTCCATGGCACTGTAATACAAGTGACATAACTATTTGCAATGCCATCACATATGCATATCAAAGTCTATTATTTCTGGAGTAGAAATGCACTAGTATTGTTGTGTTTCCTTTTTGTGAAAGCCACAATTTCATGAAAGGAATGGGATGAATTTGTCCAAATCAGCTCAGCATGCCTTTATGCAATTTCTTTTCTAGTAGAATTGCTGACTATAGTTAGCACAATCCAAAATACTCATATTTTCTCACAAACAAACAGATGATCAAAACTCAAGATTTTTCTTAACTAAACTTAAGCTTCAGTCTTTTAAAAGTCAGTTTAAATTTGTCTCTTAAGAGACTTTTTAAAATGGTAAACAATATTTACTAAGCAACAGAAAATTATATCATGAAATGCAGCTGTCAAAAGAGATTACAAAATTTTTACTTTTGTTTAAAAAATAAAAATTAATTAATTACTTGTACTTAATAAGTACAAGTAATTAATTATTTTTTTTATACAGATATGGGACAACAAGATCTATAACAAATTTCACAACTTCATGATATCAAATCAGTTTTCCAAAATAATAATTGCAATTAAGCTACTATAAAAGCAAAAGGAAAATAATCCTATATAATCCTAGAAAAATACTGTATGGACATTTAAAAATGTCCATATTTGTCACCTATGATAAGTGAAGATCAATCAATTTATGATTTTGCATCTGTGAAATTATTGTGAAGCACATTTAAGTAATGACCTTATTTTATTGACAGCCTTTTATGACTTTTTAATCATTTTGTTTGTAATCATTTAAAATTTATTTTAAAATAATTTTAATAATCATGGTCTTTATTTTCAGAAAGAGATCTTTTAGGCATCTTTTATTTTTACATGAGTTATGGACTTTTACACTATTTTTGAGTTAATTTTTACATTTACGAGGGGCACCCAAAAAAAACTGAACTGAGAGCGTGCTGCCATTAGTAGACGTAGTAGAGAGTTCTCCGGCTAGATGGGGTTAGTAGAGACCTTCACGAAACAGCTGTGCAGACGGCGTCAGTTTGTACATTAACGTTTGAGCATAGTGTTGTGTTTCTCTTACTGTTATTTTGTTCTGCATGCGAAGTTGTTATGGCAAATTTAAAAGAACAAAGAGTGTGTTTGAAATTTTGTTTCCTGCTTGAAAAATCGGCAGCGGAAGCTTACCAAATGCTTCAACAAGCTTTTAAGGAGGATGCTATGAGCCCCGCACAAGTTTTCGAGTGGTTTGGGCGCTTTAAACGTGGTGAGATGAGTGTTGAAAATCATGCTCGTTCTGGGTGTCCTTCAACATCTCTAAACGATGAAAATTAACCAGCACTTTTTATTTGGAAGTTTTAAGACGTCTGCGAGAGGATGTGTGGAGGAAACACATAGAACTATGGCAATCAGGTGACTGGTTCCTTCATCACGACAACGCCCCCGCACACACGGCTTTACGAGTGACCCACTATTTGGCCTTTCGGGGATGGCCTGTCGTTCTCCACCCTCCGTATTCACCAAACCTAGCCCCGTGTGACTTCTTCATCTTTCGAGAATGAAGAAAAATCTAAAAGGGAAGCGTTTGGACGATGTGGAGGCGGTAAAAACATCTTCGCAAAGGGCACTGGACGATATCAAAGTTGAAGAGTTCCAGAGATGCTTCAAACAGTGGGAAAAAAGACTTGAAAAGTGCATCGAATCTAATGGAGAGTACTTTGAAGGTGACTGAAGGAATTTTGTAAAAAAGTTAATAAATAAGGATTTATACAAAAAATCCGGTTTTTTTTGGGTCCCTCCTCGTATGTTATTTGATGGAATTATTGCTGCTGTTTGTTATTTTGTTTGGTTTTATCAATTACCTTTTTAAATCTTATTATTATTTGATATATGCTAGACTTTTTGCTTTTTACAAATACTTATTATAAAAATTTTGGTGGCCACCATTATTGCTGCTGGTGACTTTTAGTGAGCTCCTATAAGCTATCTTCAAAATCAAATTTTTTCTGCTTCAAGGTAAACAATTTTGTTATATTCAGATAGATAACGTTTTTGTGAATCGATTGATATATAATTTGTCTACTTTTAGTCGTTTTTTAG
>AYEL01081792.1:0-17476 GCA_000484575.1 Olivierus martensii | reverse complement strand
TCTCAAATTTGACAGATAAGAAACAAATGTTTCATTTTTGGTCTATTTAGGCACATAGTGACCAGGGGCTAACTAGTATAACATATTTGGCTATATATTTGTTATAAAATATAAAATATATGTAGTTCTAAGATATTTATATCCACTTTGAAAGTTTATTTGGAAATTAAAGAATATATGTAATAAAATACCAGTGTAAAGTAATTCCTATTTTTTATTATTTTGTTTATATTTTTTAATTTTACATAAAACTGGAGAGGGAATTTTTAAATATAAGTGGAAGGTTTTCCAAAATTGTGATGTCTCAGTCAGTGAGTTAAACTTCTTGCAATGAAAAATGATAGAGAGTCAAAAAATGTTCAAATTAGCAAATTAGTTTCTTCACTTAGTTTATGGATGACCTCTATGATATTATGACATAAAATAATTTATTACTATAGTTATCTGCTACATTAACATTTATTTGTTATGATACTGCTATAAAAATATAGTAATATATTGTATACTAAATTATAATCATAATTTTAATTATTTTTTATGCCAAAATTTTTTATATGAAATTGAATTTATAAAAGTCAGATTTATCTCAATTGTGGAATGTCTGTACAGGTAACCTTCGATTTACATTGGGGTTAGGTTCCATCATATTAGTTTTGTAATTCAAAACTTCCAGAAATTTTACCTGAAATTATGAAGTTTCACCCACTTCTGTAAATGCAACAAAAGAAACACACTTAGGTGGTCCCTTTTGTTCTATTTACAGAAGCTTCTAGAAATGCATAGAAATTCATGTAAACCATGTGTAACAGTAACAAAATCTATAAAGGTACAAATTTTGTTGTTTTGAAGCTATGCAATTTGAAGCTTCATAAATCGAAGGTTACCTGTATTTAATTTTGCAGAACTAACATAAGTTTTTAACTTATAAAATTTTTAGAAAGTTTTGTAGTGTTGGATAATTTTAAGTATAAAATATTTTAATTCTTTATTAAAAATATAATTAAATTTTTACTATTTAGGAAAATGTTATACAGCAAGACATTATCATTCCTGCAAAATTTCATAATTCTATCATTGGGGCCAAAGGGAAATTAATTCATTCAATCATGGAAGAATGTGGAGGTGTTTCTATACGTTTTCCTCAAGTTGGATCTGGTAGTGATAAAGTGTCAATTCGTGGGCCAAAAGATGATGTAAACAGAGCAAAGAAATTGTTGGTTGAACTAAGTAATGAAAAAGTAAGATTTAACATTATAAAATCATTTTTTATTTAAGAAATAAAGAATAATTTTCTTTATTTCTTAAATATAAGAAAATTTTATTTCAGTAGAGATTTTTAATTATCTTATGGTCTTGTTAAATATATACAGTGAAACCTGTTAAAGTACTTACAGTAACTTACAGTGAAACCTCTTATTGATCCCCTTGGGATCAATTTGACTGGTCACTTTTCACAGGTGATCACTGTACAGGACAATGATCCTCCCCTTCCCCAAAAGAAAAATTTCACTTTTCATCATAAAAAAATTGAAAATAAGCTCCTACATTTTCTTAAGTTATTGCATACTGAATGCTAAAAAGAAAAATTACACATATTAATGAAAATTGAATGCTAAAATAAAATTTCCGTTTTCATTTTGCACTTCATAGCAATTGAGGTACTCAGCTTTTCACTTATTGTTCCTAAGGACATGTCTTGCTGACTCCAAATTTCTCAGCAATTATTCTTTGTGTACTGTGTTCCAATAAATTAATCAGTTTGTTTTTGTTGTAATTGAGCTTTTTGGGTTTTGACTGAATAGGAGGCATCTTCTTACTGCAGTGAATGAACTATGAATTGATTAATCCAAACTGCAAATTTATGTTAATTGAAATCGTCAACTTGTAGTAAAGCCATAATGATGATATACCAGCACATATCACCTTCTGATAAACAATCTTATAGCATGCATATACTATACTATACTATAATTAATACTAACCTATATATCTGCATTTATCATAGTCAAATTGTCAAACCTAAATTAGAATACTGTATAAAGATACATATACAGTAGTATTATAATATTTACTTTTTAATATACCAGTTTAACAGGCTATTTTATCATAACAGAAAAATTCTAAGGAAAAGACAGTAATTCTTCCATGAAATTATTCTTATTGGTCACTTTAGCAGATTAAAATTTCTTAAAACTATGTGAGTGGTCAATATACACATTAGACAGGTGGTCACTGTACAGAACAAAAATAGTATTACATCCTATGGGAAACAAACCAGCTTTTAAAATTTGGTCCCTTTAGCCAGGTGGTCACTGTGCCAAGATGGTCATTTTAACAAGGTTCACTGTATATAAATTAAATTTTGAATATATAATAATTTAAATGAAAACATAAAATTTGGTTTATTTTAAATAATCTCAAAATGCCAAGAAATTGAACTCTAATCATATTTTGGTTAACTAAATGCTCATTCCAAACATCTTACTTTTAATATTTAAAAAATATATCCAGTATAATAATACATTATCCACCATTTTGTCAGTTAGCAAGTATATAGTAGTATGCTGAAGTCTGTTCTTACCAGCTCATATGAATCATTTATTAAATTTTCAAGAATTTTATGAGTCAGTTGTTAACATTTACTGCTCTATGGACTCGGCTCCTTAGACACGAGCGCTCCGTATAGCGCTCCAATAACTCGGCTGCTTAGACAAAATTTAAAGCCCAATAATTTCGTTATTTTTGGTTAGATCAAGAAAAAATGGTTAAAATCTCAAATTCTGCCATTATTTTTTTCATATTTCTGTCATATTACTCAAAAATTTGATTTTACATTGATATTTTAATAAATTTTTAATTATCCACTTCAGTTCGAACCTAATCCAAATCAATTAACACATTTGTGATCTTTGCGCCCCCCCAAAATTCAAGAACAGTTTTTCTGAATTTGTCCGACTTCTCACTCATGTTCCACATTTCCTACAGATTTTATCCTTACTTTTTTTTTACAGATATCTTGATCCAGTAAATTAAAATTTGGGAAAGTTTGGCGCCTTGTAAATAATATGATTTTAGTGCTTTTTCACACATAAAATTCGATAAATTAGTTTTATTTAAAAATTTATAAATTTTAACTTATCAGAGAAACAAAGCAACTAATACCATGTTTGATGATCGATGCGGAAGTCGGCGTTCTAGATTCTGGTCGAGGAAATATTAACGGTTTTTCGAAATCAGCTGATTGTTTGTTTTATATTAGTTATATTTTAAATATAACCCAAAAATTTAAACAATACAATAGTTAATATCTAATGGTTTTTTGAAATCAGCTGATTGTTTGTTTATATTAGTTAATAACGGTTTTTCGAAATCAGCTGATTGTTTGTTTATATTAGTTATAATGATATCTAATGGTTTTTCGAAATCAGCTGATTGTTTGTTTATATTAGTTATATTTTGAATGTAACACAAAAATTTAAATAATAAAGTAATTTTTGTGTTATCTGCAGTCGAAACAAGTAATTTGTAGACGTTGTTTACATTAGTTATATTTTAAAAATAACACAAAAATTTAAACAATAATTTTTGTGTTATCTGCAGTCGAAACAGGTAACTAGTAGACCAGGGGTGCATAATTATTGTCAAACAGCGTCCATCCAAGATCAATTGTTGACTTCAGGCTATGGGCTAGTTACATTATGTTGACTAAAGAGGAGCTATGACAACCCTATCCACACTGTTTGAAAATGTGCTATTATTATTATATTTTAACTATTTTTTGAAAAATTAATGACTTAGAATAACTAAATACAGAGAAATAATTATTATATATTTTTAATATTTTTTGAAAAATTAATGACTTAGAATGACTAAATACAGAGAAATAATTCAACATCTGTCATTTTTAAAAGACACTGAGACAATTTTGAGTCAAACGTATAAAAAGCAATAATTTATCAAAAATCAGTGCTAAATCTGGCATACAGATGGCAGGATGGTATATCACTAAATCTGGCATACAGATGGCAGGATGATAGCGACAAAAAATCAGGCTAAATCTGGCATACAGATGGCAGGATGATAGCTACGTGTACAAATTACAGCGCATACAGATGGCAGGATGATAGCTACGTATACAAATTATAGCAATATATATTAAAATAAATAAATTTTCAACAAAGTCGACATTCTTATACATACTGCTACAGATGGCAGGATGATAGCTACGTATACAAATTACAGCAATATTTTATTAAAATAAAAAATTTTTCAACACAAAGTCGACATTTTCAAACGTACTAATACTTCTTATAAAATAAAAATATTAATCCGGAAAAGTCGCATTCTCATACGTACTAATACTTCTTATAAAATAAAAAGTATTTATCATGGTTACAGCAATATTTATTAAAATAACCAAATTTTCAACAAAATCGATATTCCTGTATTATTAAAATAAATAAATTTTCAACAAAGTCGACATTCTTATACATACTGCTACAGATGGCAGGATGATAGCTACGTATACAAATTACAGCAATATTTTATTAAAATAAAAAATTTTTCAACAAATTCGACATTGTCATGCTCTTCCGATCTATAGAGATGGCCGGATGATAGCTACGTATACAAATTGAGCAATATTTATTAAAATAAATAAATTTTCAACAAAGTCGACATTCTCGTACATATTTATTAAAATAAATAAATTTTCAACAAAGTTGACATTCTTCATATTAATACTTCTAGTAAAATAAAAATTATTTATCACACATTATTTTAAGAAAAGGATCTTATAAAATAAAAAGTATTTTATCACACATTATTTTAAGAAAATAGGCAAAAAATGGCTAATAAACAATTATTTTAAACATTTGTGTAGTAGAATACTGTGTTTCAACTGCGAGAGGGATAATACAATTGTTTATTTACACAAGGTATTGGATTACGGTTGGCGGTATCAAGTTACAATATAAATTGTCTTCGTTAGTTAAAAAACCTTTTTAGAATTATGAACGAATCATAAATTTTCTTCGTCAGTTGGAAAAATTTTTTAGAATTATGAAGTAATTTGATATTAAGATGTGGGAATATCACCAGGAATGTAAATATATCAACATTTTTTTTATCCGATGTTAAATATAATAATATTTTTTTTATCCAATGCCGAAATTATGAATAATTTGAAAAAATTGTATTTTTTTTATCCGATGCCGAAATCATGAATAATTTGAAAAATTATATATCGTTTACATATGCTAATTAGGCCTAATTGCTTTCATATTTTTTCTTTTTTTCTTTTGGTCCTTAATCCACAATTAAAAAATGATATCAGGACACAGGATATGGACAACAAAATCCAATTTTTTCGTGCCAAAAAATTAAAAAGTAAAAAAGTTATGGCAAAATATTGAATATTAAGTATCATATTTCATATTTCTTTGGAGGGTAAAAGAATTTTTTTTTAAGTGAGGAATGGAAAAAAGGTTAAGCTTGACAATAAATATCTATATTATAGTCAGTTTTGGAAATCAACCAATTTGTAAAATGACTGGGCACTACACATACTGACTAAATTAATCAGCCAATATTCAAAATATGAATGTAAATCTATTCATTTCAGACTTTGGCCAATAAATTTTCTATGTAGTTGGTAATGGCTGGCCAAAGTCAGAATTAAGCATTAAAATCCATGAATATGTGAAGTATATCATCTGATCTGTCAATATTTTTATATTTGTTATAAATTGGACAAATCCAGTAAAATGTGTAATTGTCCATTATGGACAATCTGATGTTTTAAGATTATGTCTGAAGTTGTATTAATTGAATTATTATTATTATATTAATGAAATGAATTAATTGAACAGACAGTTCAAATTATAAAATGTAAAATCAATATTCATGTGAAAATGCAATACAATATGAACCCTTCTAAAAATTGCCTATATCATAGCTAGACATATCATAGATGAGTTTAAAGAAGAAAAAAATTTAATATTTCTGTCTAGTGTGTGATTTTCAAGATACAGTTTTTAAACAAATCTTTAACACGATGGAACTACTGATTTTCACTTTTAATCATTTGTCAGTGGGAGAGAATCTATAATTTTTTAATGCAGTGGTATCAAATTCAGATCTTATTGAGGGCCATTAACAGACAATACCTATTGAAATAGCTGTATAAGAAAGAAAGCAAAGTTGAGAAGGATTGCCATTAAACATTTAAATTGCTTGTATTCTCAATTGTTTACATTTTTACAAAAAAATTGTTCTACAGGAAAATAAATTTTTTAAAAATTTAAGTGCATTGTATAAGTGAAATAAAGAAATTAGATAAAGTTTATTTGATATTCAAATTAAACAGATTAATATAATAAAATGTTTATGATTAGGCAGTAATAAATATATGATGGTTAAAAATGTTATGTCAAAGGAACAGAACCATAAGTTTGATATGTCTGCTCTGTCATCTTGGAAATTGCATTGAAAGTCACCTAGTTCTTCTGGAAACATTCATGCATGGTCACTTTGCTTTGATATATGTAATTTTTAGAAGAGGTTCTAATACAAAAGTTGTACCTAAAGGAGCTAGCTAAATATTTATACTTACATAAATATAATTTTTAATCTTAAAGCTTGTTTTTGGGATACTTTGATTAATTAAATTACTATTATTTAAGTAAAATTTACAACAGTCATCTGATTTTGGCGAAAACCTTCTGGACAATGTGAGAATTAGCCTGCCAGACTCCAAAATCAGAATAAACTTTTCAGATCTTGGCCAAACACTATAGCCAATTTGCAAAATGGCTGATTTTTGGGGTTTAGCCATAACATATATAGATATTTTTATATATTTTTTTAAGTAATGCACTCCATACACCATGCTCTTAATAGCACTCGAGAAAAACTCCACTCAACAGTTAAATTATAAACCAACAATAGCTGTGAACTATTGATTGGCATTTGAACAATAAGTTTGTATAGGTGACTAAATAAATCAGTATTTTTGTAAGTTTCAATAAATTGCAATAATTTCCTGGTTATGATCATCTGTTATGGTTTGAATCACAACAAAGAATCTTTGAAGAAACTCTTGTGAAATTCACTTAGAATTTGCAATAAAGAATATTGAATATTTCATTATTATATATATATGAAAATTTTGTGTTCCACTTTATTATAAATCAGTAAATCTATTATGAACTTGTGTGTATAAATGAATACATGCTCCTTTGATTGAGGCAGTTATTGAAAATTTGTTTGCACACTGTTGCATCTATATGTAGTTCATTCTTTATGCAAACAAAATCTATTGTAAAAATATATTATTATTATTATTATATATTCTATAATTATGATTATATATATACACATACATACTCCAGATCATTTTCATAGGTAAAAATTAAATTATATTTAGATTATCAAGAAATTTAATAGGTATTATGCAGTCAAAATTAAATAAATTTTCTAAAATTTTATTCAAAAATCTTGTTTTAATTTGAACCTAATATTTTTGTGATCTAATTTATTAATAATACTTATATGGAAAATAGCAATTAGAATTATAATATAGAGGATCTCAACTTATGATGATCTGTATTTATGATGGTGATTATTTTGATGGAAATCCGTCCATAAGACAGTCACTATCAATGATTTTGCAATAATGGCAGCTAATCGACTAAATAAACCAGTAGTTTTGTAAGTTTTGTTCCAATAAATTGCAATAATTTTCTGGTTGTGATCATCTGCCTGGACTCTTCTCGAAAAATGATATGCAAGACCTGGAATTGAACTCAGATTTTTCAAGATGGTAAATGACTTTTACCATGCAACCTACACTAGAAACAGAGACAGGAAAATAACTTAAGTATTTCATCTTTATTTTTACATTATGCTTTTTTAATTTTTCCCACATAAAGTTTTGATAGGCACAAAACTCATTTTCCTCATTGTGTGTTTATTCTTCAAAATGAGAATCCAAAATACATTCATTCAAAATTGTTTATTATTCCTTGAATGATAAACAGTGTTTAATATTCTTATTCTTTTTAAAACTGCTTTCTACTTAATATCTAATTAAATGAATAATCAGCACACTATGCAGTTATAAGCTCAAACATTTATTCAATGTCCTTAAATGCTAACGTTTTCGGCGTTTCTACGCCATCCTCAGGCAATCAGTCCGTTTTACAATCAAATCAAGTTTTTCACTTGATTCAATTGTGAAACGGACTGATTGCCTGAGGATGACATAGAAATGCCGAAAATGTTAGCGTTTAAGGACATTGAATAAATGTTTGAGCTTATAACTGCATAGTGTCCTGATTATTCATTTAATTAAACAGTGTTTATTCAACATTACTGTATACTACTATTATTTAAAAGAATATTGAATATTCTGAGTTCTGATGATTGGAGAATATAACCTCCATTTATACACAATATATCTGATAAATAACTGGACTGAATTTCTGTTGTCAACGCTATAAGCACCATCTAGTGGGCATTAATATTTTTCAATGATCTTATGTTTGAACAAACTGAAAAAAGCATCATCTAATTTATTAGATGACACTTTCAAAAGTTATTGGAATTTTAGTGACAGTATTTTGGTAGACCTTGTCATAAAGACATGATGGAGCAAAGAGCAAATATTAAATTTTGTTTTAAATTTGTAAAACAGTGACCCACATAACACTTGAAATATTGAGAGAAGTTTGTGGCTATAATTGTACATCTTGTACACAAATATTTCAGTGTTATAGGTACTTCAAAGAGAAAGCCAAGAGGATTTGAATGATAATGAATGGCCAGATTGGCAAACATTTAACATGATGAACTTAAGAAAGTCTGTGATTCATTGCTGTTGATTCCGATGTGATGGCAAATGCAAATGATGGCAGAGGAATTTGGTCAAACAGAAGATTTGTGATCAATTTGTATTACACTCATTAACCAGTGATCAAGAAAGAGCTTGTTCAAGAATATTGCAAGGACATCATTAAAACAGCTCACAGAAACAAACTTCTTGTATTCAATATTGACTGGTGATGAGATGTGATGTTTCCAATACATGATCCATCAATTAAGGAGCAGAGCACATGAATGGAAGTTGCCTAGCTCACTGAGACGAAAGAAACTGCTTTCAAAAGTCACAAATCAAGACAATACTCATTTGTTTTTGATTCCAAAGGCATTACACCCATACCTCGCTATACGGCCGCTCTTTATACGGCATTTTGCTATAACGGCCTTTTTTAATTATGGCACTTTTTCGATTTACGGCCTGCAATGTTTCATTATACGGCCAAAAACAATGCTGTACTGTTAGATAAAATGAAAATTATATTAAAAGATATCGCTAATAATAATAATAATAATAGCTCTATAATGGATCGAAGAACACTTGTTAAACTTTATTTTATATAATCAATTAAGCCAAAAAGTGAAATGAAATGATTTACACCTATAGTTAATGTTGCCAATTCCAATCTACGGAAAATCACGAAGTACTGGAGCAATAATAAGAAAATTATTATATCAAAAATAATTTTTAATTTTTTTCAATAAAGGCAATTACAAAGTTGCTAAATCACTAGATCAACAATTTTAAATTATATATTTCGTCATAAAAAAAAAAATTAAAAATCACCAGATCTGGCAACACAACGCCACGCCATTCGAAAAGGTGAGACGTACGGTCAAACCACCTAAAGGCGCTGCGAAGTTTTGAAAACTTGTCGGCGCCTTTTGATTTGTCTGTATGAACTTATTAAATCAAAAACTTACATCAATCTAATATTTATTTATTAAAACAACGTACAGAAATCAAATTTTTCCACTTAAGTCGAATCTGATTATTTTAAATTGAGAAAAAGTGTTTTATCTTCGTATTTAACTCGTTTTTTGTCTAAATTTCGTTTCGTATTCGAATCGTTTTTTGTCTAAATTTCGTTTCGTATTCGACTCGTTTTTTGTCTAAATTTCGTTTCGTATTCGAATCGTTTTTTGTCTAAATTTCGTTTCGTATTCGACTCGTTTTTTTTCTAAATTTCGTTTCGTATTCGACTCGTTTTTTTGTCTAAACAATAAATGAACGACTAACAAATAATGTTGTTTATTTTAATAGATTTAACTAATATTTTAGTATTTTCTGCGATATTTTTTTTAGTTTTAAATATGATATTTTATAGCCGTATATCGATTTTGATGACAATAACCAAAATTCTGATTATTATAAACGGAGTTTTCATAATGCATTTTAATATGGATGAATCGGGTTCGTAAAGTTTAATAACATTAAATGTTTGCAATTACAATAAGCGGCTTCTACTGTATATATTGTACATATGTGCATATGATTTCTTTTGTTTTTTAATTTATATGTTTATTTTTTGAATTTCTGTTTATTATTACTTGTTTTGTACTTTTATTTTTAAATGTAAGCATTTTTATAGGAAATAGAAAGAATAAAATGCTTTATGAACTAAAAACTATATTATTTTATAAAAAATTGGAAAAGATCGAATTGAATTTGTATCAAAATAATTGATTCGTTATACGGCTTTTCGCTTTACGGCCAACTTTTCCGGAACGTATCTAGGCCGTAAAACGAGGTATGGGTGTATTGGAAATTTGTTCCAGAGAGTCAGACAGTTGTTGGCAAATCTTATTTGGATATTTTGAAACATTTGTAGAAAAGAATTGTATGAACATGACCTGAATAGAAAGTCTTGTTGTTGATTTCTCCTACATGACAATGCATCAGTGCTCAAGATAACTGTCTTCAAACAGTTTTTGGTTTGAAAATAAGTATACATTCTCTTCACCATCCATCTTATTCTTCATATTTAGTACCATGTGATTATTTTTTGTTTCTGAAACTAAAAATGCCAATGAAAGGGAGCTGATATGATGCTAGTGAAGCAATCAAATTCATCACGACAAGTCTACTTGATAGGATTCTGAAATCAAAGCTCCAAAAATTGTTCTGTTCATTACTTAATTGCTCCCAATGCTGTATCGATGCAGAAGGAACATGTTTTGAATAAAAAAACATTTATACCAATGTGGACATTGTTACATTTGAGAAGTCCGGTACTACGACCGGAACTTCTCGGTTCTGACCCGACCGTTCCTGTGGAGTTTTTCTCCTTAAAGACGTACTAAAATTAAAGTTATAATGAAATTCTTGTCTTTCTATCCATTCTAATACATTTGTTATTAAATTTACAAACGACTCCATAATTCCAGTTAGTTGAAAACTTTTATTACACTTAACAAAAAAAAGAATTAATATTTTACAACCTGAAACGTTCCGCTGGATGTCTAAAATTTCATACATAAAAATCATACGATTTTATGAACAAACACTTTGACTGACCAATTCCAATAGTTCTGTCACAAACACTACAGCACCAATCTCCAAACGGGACAAAAGGCCCTCTGGTGTCCAATCTTTTATCACGTACTTCACGTACAAATTTGCATTGCACAATGAACATATTATTGTTTCAATTAATTCAGTTATCATAAAAAAACAAAATATTAATCCTTTAACCTCTTTACAAACATTATTAATAACATATCCACCGTTATACAAAAGAAATTTTAACATGACATAAGCCTCCGGAGAACATCATACACAAGTCCAGCCACACCCCCTCCAACCATCCGCTCAACCAGGTAATCCTTTTTGTATTTTAATCAACAGTTTTCTCCACCAATCCTTACACATTTTTTACAGGATCAGTCCAGTTATTTATCAGACATACTGTATAACATTGTACCTATGGAAAATCATGTTCCACGTTATGATGGATTCAAATTAGGAATGAAATTTTAGAATGCAACCTTATTGTTGAGTCTCTGTAGATATAATACTGTAGTAGATACAAATAATTCTATTAGCAGACAATATAATATTTATTGAAAACTAGAAAATGTACAAAATATAGTTCACAAATTTGAAATGTAAATTAAGGAGAGTATCTGCTAAATATTGTATTAAATACCAAAAAATCACAAATGTTGTTATGGCCAAAATACTTTTATTTAAACTTTTTCTATATGAAATATTTTAACTTAACCCATTTGCTGCCATTGAAATGATTAGATGCAAAATGGTGAACAGTAAAAAAAAAGCATAAAAAAATTCAATCCTAATATTCAGTGGAGCTTTTGTGGAGCTGTTTCTGTGTGTTTATTGGGTGAAAATATATGCCTCCAATAATGTGTCCTAAATTTTCTGATTGCCAAAATTTCTTTTTAAATTCCATTCTAAATATAGAAAATGTGAATGGATTGTATTCATAGAATTTGGACTACTATTCATTGAATTGTATCAATTCTGTTTTCTATTATATTTTAGTAATCTTATTTTGATTTTTGGAGATAAATTTATTTTTGAAATTTTAAGTAAAATGTGGAATTTTAATATGTGAGCTGTAAAATTCATAAGATTGAAAAACTTTGCCAATAATACAAAATTTTTGGTTAATTCTGTTAAAATATAGAATATTATTACTTATTTGTTCATTTATTGATTTACTTTCTCATATTTTATCTAAATCATCTGTAAAAATCCTAATGTAAACACCCCAGGTTATAAAAGGGGGATTGGCACTTTTATTGTTTTATAGTGTCCAGTCATTTCACTGGAAACTGCAGCCAAGCTTACTTTACTGCACTGCATATGCTATTAGGGTGTAGTGTGTCAACAAAAAATCTCAAGCCAATGAGAGTAGGATAGAAAATGTTATAGTTGCTTGTGAATGAGAGTGGATGGTTTTCATGTGTGTCATGTTTTTGGTTATAAATTCAAAAATTTATAAAAAAAAATTAAAATAAAAATTATTGCAATAAAGGAAATACACAACACCATATTTTATTAAAAAATGTCAGTATTTTAATAAATTTTTGTCACTTTTTGGCTAATTAATTAATTTAATTAATGAAAATTTACATTATCATCGATTTTTTTTATTGATAATTTTTTAAAATATTATCCGATTTTCTTTATTCATACCTTATTATTTTATTCATAAGATTTGCCGCAATCAAAAAGTACCAAACATTTTGTTGGATGGCTAAGATTTCATATGTAAAAATTGTTTTTTCTCTGATCTCATATAATGAATAAAAAGTTATGAAAGAAATAAAATTTGGAAAAAATTTTTATATCTTTAGAAAGACAATAAAAAACTTAAAAAATTGTAAAAATTTCAAAAAATTTTCATAAAAATTAAGCAAAATTTTGCAATTTTAATTTTTTTGTATTTTTTGCATATTAATGAAGCCTAATTAAAAAATAATTGGCAACAAAAGGATTAAAAGGATGAATCTAGTTATGAAATTAACTTCCCTAAATAACTGATTCCCCAGATAATTTGCAAAAGTATTCAAAAAACTCAAATTATGAAACTGCATTTAACTCTGTGATTCTCTATTTTGTTTACATTTTTTTCTATGAGGCTCCATGCTTGCTTTTTTCTAATAATAATTTAATATATTTTTTGATTTCTCACCCTAACATTTTTGCATTTTAATTTTTCGGCATGAAAAAATTGGATTTTTTCTGCAATATATTGTACTCTGATATCATGTTTTAATTTTGAATTAAGACTCATAAGAAAAACAGAAAAAATTACAAAATTTATTAGACCAAATTTATAAATATTTAAACCTTGCATATATTCATCCCACTTCTTGTTTAATTATAAATATTTTAAATATTATGCATTTTGTCAAATTATTAATGATTTTTGCTTCAGATAAAAATATTTTTACATATATAGATATTCTGCATCTAATAATACCAAATACTTGATAATTCTAAAAAAATTTCCAAGTAACAAAAATTATTTATATTGTAATTTGATATCATGTGTAAACAAACAACTGTACTCTTCTTCCTGACAGATGAAATATAGTACTCTATTATGCAAATAAATAAATTTAATTGTTTATTAGCCATTTTTCTTATTTTTTTAAAATAATGTATGAAAAATACTTTCTTTAGAAAAAGTATTAGTATGCATAAGAAAGTTGACTTTTTTGAAAATTTATTTTTATTAATGAATATTGCTGTAATTCATATATGTAGCAATTACTGTGCCATCTGTATGCCAGATTTAACACTAATCTTTGATAAATTATTGCATTTTGCAGTTTTTTGCTAAAGATTTACCTCAGTGCCTTTCTTGTAAATAAAGGAAGTTATTGGTTTATTTAAACCAGCGCTTCTCAAACTATGGGTCGCAAAGCGAAATGCTGGGGTCGTAAAAATTAACTTCAAACACTTGAATTTCACTTCTTTATATGTAATTTCACAAACTCCAATATTTAACGTATGACAACATATGAATTTTCGGTGTGGTTGGTTGGCAAACACTTGAATTTCAGTTTATATGTAATTTCACAAAACACCCAATATTAACTTGAATTTCAGTTTATTATGTAATTTCACAAATGCCAACATTTAACTTGACAACGTATGAATTTTCAGTGTAGTTGGTTGATTGTGTTCATCTTAGAAAATTAAATTCAAACACTTGAATTTCAGTTTTATGTAATTTCACAAATGCCCAATATTTAACGTATGACAACATGATGAATTTTCAGTGTAGTTGGTTGATTGTGTTCATCTTAATAAGTGTGCAAATGATTTATGTACTTGTATGTTTAAGTGTGTAAATGATTTATGTACTTGTATGTTTTATTTCATAATTAATATCATTTTAATAAGTGTGTAAATGATTTATGTACTAGTATGTTTTATTTCATATTTAATACTATTTCATATTTAATATCTGGGGTCGCGATAAATCTCGTAATTAAAAATAGCGTCGCGAAAAATCTCGTAATGAAAAATGGGGTCATGAATGAAAAAAGTTTGAAAAGCGCTGATTTAAACCATAGTCTCTGCATTGTTCACATCAGCCTCATCAGCTGTCGTTACTTACAATGTGCCATTTACCACAACAAGGCTTAATGCCTGTCAGTTTCATCCATCAGTCCCACATGCTTCACAATCAGAATTATCAGAGATATTGAACATTATTGCATTTGTATTTAATAAAATAGGTTACCTGATGACACAGAGTATTAGCTATCACATTTACTCATAAAAAAATTATTCTTCACTTTTCCAATCTTATTTGTGAAGTGATGTTTGTAGCAAAAATAAGCAATTTTCTTAAAGCTACTTCAATAGTCATTAATTATCCAAGAAATGTATCCATTCCATGCCAAATACACAAACTGTCCACATCTGTGATAAAGTCAGCATGTTTTTGTAATAGGGGAATCAACATCTGATTTGGATCCATCAAGAAAGTTTTCCATCACATGGGATTTGATTTTGAGTTTTCTGAATAAAAAGTTGAAGTGTCTCTATATGACACATCCAACTATTAATTAAAAATTTTTAATTTTAGCTAATTTAATTAAATGCTATGATCTGATTTTTTTAGAAGTTTAGTTAATGGAGTATAAGGAAGCGAATAATTATTACACTGGGAATATTACATTAGCTACAAAAATTGTTGAATCTGTCTTACTATTACTTTCATCAGCTATAGCTATTGATAGATAAGATCATTTTTGAAATATTAAATATCCAGTTAATTTTGTGCAATGTTTTATTTTTAAAGCAAATTTTTTCATTATATATGATTTCATTTTGCAGTTAATCAAGAAAAGTATAGGGTTAAATAATCAACCAGATGGCCAACTGACTGCCATTATTGCAAAATAATTGACAGCTGTCAGTAAGGTTCATTATAAGTTGGAGAAATAAGATCTGAAATAAACATTTTTATTTGGAATATTTGATCATTAGTTACATTCAAATTTAATTCTCAATCAGTGATTCTGTTAAAGATATTTTATCAGAAAATTTAAAAATTTATTCTTGAGAAAAATTATATAATAAATGTATGAGTTATTGTGAAAAATTATGACTTTTCAAATATTGTTTTTATTATGCAAATATCTAAATGGTTTAATTTCATTCATAGCAAAATGCTGGTTATACAGAAGAATTAAAAGCAAAGCCAGAACATTTAAAATTTTTAATTGGAAAGAATGGGGCCAATGTTAAAAAGGCAAGTATAAATGAAGATAAAATCAATGCACTAGATTAACTATATTTTTTATATATCATATTGAAATATATATCAATTTTAGTGCATTGAATCTTAATATCATTAATATTTATATTTTAGATAAGAGATAAAACAAAGGCAAGGATTATTTTTCCATCAGAAAAAGATGATGATCGTGAATCAATTGTAATTATTGGAAGAAAAGAGGAAGTAATGCAAGCCAAAAAAGAACTTCAGGATATGATTAAAGAATTGGTAAAAAAAAATTTGATAATTTTCAGAATATATAAAATTTTCAAATATTCTATAAATTCTTAATATAGATGAAAATGTTTTTATTCTTGTTTCAAACACTCATTAAATAGTAATAATCATTCCAAATTAAAATTGACCATTTCAGAAATGAAATTTGTACTATAACAAATGTACAAAGTTTTAATCATTCAGAATTTTATTTCATTTTTAAATACTATTTTGATTTTTTAGATCCATCAGAGATAAACATATCAAATACTTGAAGACTGGTTAGAAATTTAAATTTAATGCTTTTTTATAATTTGAAAAACTATAATTCAAACTATTTGAAGTATTTCATTTTAAGACAGTGTGAGTTAGAATTGAATTTCAGTTATTATAAAAACTATATTCCATCCAATCAATAGCATTAGCTACTTGATATCAATTAAACATTTTATAAGATTTGGCTATTTCAGAATTATAGATAAAAGTTTCAAAAATAAAAAAAAAAATAAAAAATCTCTCTAGTGGCACAACTTTTATAATAACTCAAGATTTGCATATTACTGATAATGCATGAAATTTTAAACACTGTTTGTGTTCAGCATGTTATAAATATCTTTTTATGACCTTTTCTAATTTAAATATTAAAAGAAATTAAGAAAAATGATTTATAACTTTTATCCTCCAGTATCTTAAAAATATACAGTAATACATTTACTGATACTGTAACATCCTATAAATAGAATATAGGAATTAAATTATAAAAATTTTAATATTTCTAGATCAGAATTGACACACATATTTAAAACTATTTTGTGAAGATTTGAATATTTCCTATTTCACAAATCATTGCATTGTTTTATTTCTATTTTTTGCTATTTGCTTATTATCATTTCAACATTAACACTTTATGCTTATTTTACTCAATAGTTGTAAGCACTGGATTATAATAAAGGCAGCCATCTTTGTTCATAATATAGCATTATCTTCAACCAAATATTATTTTTGCCAAATTTGTATGCAAATAAGTTAAACTATATTGTTTATGAAGATGATATTTGCCATAGTTAAACTATTGTATTTTTATTTAATTTTCAGTAACATTTTACTGTGATCAG
>AYEL01081789.1:0-147228 GCA_000484575.1 Olivierus martensii | reverse complement strand
TAATAATTTTAAAATAATAAAAATAGATTTAAAAAGGAATATCATTTATCAATAATTAAAATTTTTGGTTATCATCTGGTTGTGATATAAAAACTATCTATGATAAATTTTGAAATTACAAATCTAACAGAGTTGGAAATTTCTATTACGAATTTAGTCCCACTATTAAGCATCCACATTAGATTTCAGAATTTTAATTTTCTTATTTGTTGCATATTAATTATGTTTAATTTAAAAAAGTAGTTGACAGAGAAGGAGCTAAATTTTCAAGCATTTATAATTTATAGATATAATTTATTTTCCCCATTAGAAAAGTAATGATCAGAAATTTCATAAAAATTAAACTAGATCCTTAATAATATCAAATCAATATAATTCCAAGCTTATAGGATCTATACAGTAGTTTTTGTTATTAAAGATTCTATAAATTTTTAGTTGTTTTAATGAATTAAAAAAAACAAAAATTACAAACTACTCACTTAATTTCAGTTTATGAGCACAAAACATTTTTGAAAATGCTCATAAAGCAAATTCTTAAAAATTGGGAAAATTATCAATAATTTATAAGGAAAGTTATGAATACAACCCAGAGTTCAATGTCATCCATTTTTCATTCAAATATAAAATACCATCCAATTATATAAACTTATGACAAAATTACTTCAATAATTAATATTAATCATCATAACAATAGCCAAATAATCATAGTATTGCAAATTAATTTAGAAATAACTAAAATTAATGACTAAATTAAATTTAGCCACTGTGGCTCCATTTATTGACTAATAACTAAACTAGAAACTTTTATACTAAACAAAATTGTTCTAATCAGGAATTGAATCAGGGATTTTCATGATAATGCCCTGACATCCTACCAGCTAGATCACCAGGACACTAGGCAAGTTTCCTCTTCATACAGTTAAAAAGCATGGAAGAAATGTCTATACCTCTCCAAATAACTTGATAATTATCATAGATTTCAAAAATCTGTTAATGCCAACAAATAAGAAGTCATGGGTGGGCTACCATGATGAATAGAAAAATCAGATGAATTGTTCATCTAGATTTCAAAAATCTGTTAATGCCAACAAATAAGAAGTCATGGGTGGGCTACCATGATGGTGACCTTCAAATGAGCTGATTATGCAAATAAGAACAGTTACAAATCTTAACTCAAACCATAACAGATAGGGAAAAATTTCCAATTACAAACTTGTTAGCATTCAAATCTGAACACACTACAAAAAACTTCATCAAAATCAGATGAATAGTTCACCCAAAAATGAAATAATAACATTTTTACGTGCAAAGGGTTGACACTTATTTCTGATATGTACAAACCAACACCAAAACTAAAACATAATATCCCAAATCAATAAATTGAAAACACAGAACCTAATCAACAAGCAAAACTAATCAAGGATGTGCTCAAAATGTTTTCCACTAGCACTCAAGCAGAACCTAATCAACAAGCAAAACTAATCAAGGATGTGCTCAAAATGTTTTCCACTAGCACAGTTACAGTTGAGCATGATGTTGGATGGAGTTCCTCACAGCCTTAGTGTGTCAGTAAAAATCTCTCTTAAACAGTAATGATGCGATTTTAAAGATTCCCTACTGTTATTATGCAAGAATGAAAATTGTTGTGGCCTCATCAATTGCTGTTTGTGGGAAAACTGATCTTGGGCGTTTCAAGGAATTGACATATGATAGATCTAAGTGTTTCATTTTTGAATGAACTATTTATCTGATTTTGATTAATTTTTTTTTATTGTGCTTGAAATTGAATTCTGAACAAGTTTGTAATTGGAAATTTTTCCCTATCTGTTATGGTTTATGAGATAGGATTTATAACTGTCCTCATTTGCATAATCAGCTCATTTGAAGATCATCATCAGGTAGCCTGCCCATGACTTCCTATTTGTTGGCATTAACAAATCTTTGAAATCTATGATAATTATCAATTTATTCGGAGGAGTACAGACTTTTCTTCCATCCTGTATAATAAATTTAGACACACATACATTGACAGGCAGAAAAGCTCAGCTTTGCTATAAAGGCTTGTGACTACAGAGTTAGCCTGCCTGGTCAGGAGTATAATATATTGGTCTGTCTGAGGTATGTTTTGTCGAAATTTGTTATATACAAGGTGTCCGAAAAGTTTGGAAACGGTCTATATAACTCAAAAATACACTTTGAATTGAAAAATAAAAAAATGTGTGTTCAATATTTTTAAAAAAGGTATCCAGTGATACCAAAGTTGACCCCCCTCCTCTACCCCTGGGGTGAGGAGGGTAACTTTCAAATCTCAAATGAGAACCCCCATTTTTTTATTGCAGATTTGGATTCTCCAGAAAAATTTACATTGGTTTGACCTAGGATTAATGTCATTTTTTCACAGATGGTGCTATAATTGATAAAAATCAAAGAGAAATATGAACATCCAGAAATGTCAGAATAACTCCAAAAATACACTTTGAATTGAAAAATAAAAAATACATGTTGTGTCAAATTTTTAAAAAAGCTATCCAGTGATACTGAAAATGACACCTCCCATCCCCTGGGAGTGGGATGGGTAACTTTAAAAAGCTTAAATGGGAACCTCCAGTTTTTAAAAAATTGCAAAATTGCATGTATGTACAATTGGGACGCTGTCAAATAACTAGAGGTTAGCAATTTGAACATCTAATTAAGTAGAGGATTGTGCATTATTGTCTTGATGGTGAGAGATGAGAGGACTCACCTAAAATAAGCACCCCTAAGGAACAGAAATCTACTACGTCCACGTCGTTGTTCCTAGGTAATGCTAAAAGTAGTTTCTTGAAAAAATTCAATTGTATCTGTCACGAATCAACAGAGTGTTTCAATTAAAACCTACATGTAAAATATTTCTTAATCTTCTAAATAAAAACTGGGGGTGCAAATTTAAGATTTTTAAAGTTACCTCCACCCCAAGGGGTGCAGTCAATTTTGGTATTACTGGATAGATTTTTTACAAATATTAAACACATTTTTTTTATTTTTAATCCAAAGTGTATTTCTCACATTATTCGACTGTTTCTAGACTTTTCAGACACCCTGTATATGCTGTCTGAAGAAGAAATTTGCCTAGTGTCCCAGAAGTTCAGCTGTAGGATGTTAAGGCATTATTCTAGTCCCCAGTTCAATTCTAGGTTGGGACGTCTATGCTTACAACTCGCATTAATCGAATATTTGCTCACACTAACTGAAAAACAGTATCAATTTTATAAGTCGCACTAATCGAAATCACATTATTCAAACTTGCACTAATTGAGGCCTACCTGTACAAGTGTTTATAAGCACAGACAAGTCAAACCAAACCACAGACAAGACCAACCGATAAGACTCTGACCACAGACAAGTCAAACTGAAGATCTAATTACCACCAATATTTCAAGAACTGTTTTGTGTCAAACAGAACAATCTTTAAAATTCTTCTTTATTATGTAATTTTTCAATTATTCTATTTAATTTTTCTCTTATTATTTTAATGTTTAGATTTAATATATTATTGTCAAATATTATATAACGGTGAAATAAAGAACAATCTTTAAAATTCTTCATTATTATGTAATTTTTCAATTATTCTATGCAATTTTTTTTTATTATATTAATTCATGTTTAGATTTAATATATTATTGTCAAATATTATATAACGGTGAAATAATATATGTAATTTGAAATAATGAAATTCATTTTATAATATTAATTAATTTTAACTATACAATGCAATTTATCAATATACTGTATATTGGTTTTGAAAACTTGTTAAATTTAATAATCGGGCTTTAATCTGTAAAAACTAATGAATTCAATCGGGAAAGCTTAACTTTAAATGACACTTTAGGTTGAAGGGAAGGAGCTTTAAATGATCCTTTAGGTTGAAGGGAAGGAAAAAAAAATTTTATAACTATCAAACTGCCTGAGAGAAAAAACAATTATCAAATTACAGATAGCTGTAAGGTCCAGATCTGGAAACCTGAGGAAAACAATATTGTAAAATATCCTGTCAATAAGGTCTATTTGCCAATCCCAGTAGAAGAAAGGAGGGGCAACTTGATCAAATAATTACCCACCACAATCCCACAGTATCTTCTCAGATAGGTCTATTTGCCAATCCCAGTAGAAGAAAGGAGGGGCAACTTGATCAAATAATTACCCACTACAATCCCACAGTATCTTCTCAGATGTCAAAGTGGACAGCTATCAGTTTTTCTTTTGTTTCTGAGATTGTTCTTGTGTGTTTTGTTTTCTGCCTTTATAATGATCTACCATAGTGTTTTTCTTTAGACATTTTAGATATATTTTTTTCCTACTCCTAAAATTAAGAAATGTCTCCAAAAAAGTTATCCGGCTATGAAAACAAAAAAAGATGCCTTCAACTAGAAGCAGTAGTCAAGAAACATCCAAATGTATCAAGTTATTTCAATCCTAAGTCAAACAAAGGGAACAATGCAGGCTCAACTTCTTCAGCTACATATATCTGTTCAGATTTGTCATCTAATGATTACGAAATAAAACTCATTGAAGATACTGTACTTTCTGAAGAAAAGAACAACTGCATGCATGAATTAGAAGATCAGGATTGCAACTGTAATGCTGTTGAAGAATTAGTATTAAGCAATAATGTCACACTCACAGCAGGGAATGTTGAAAGTAAATTTGAAAACTCACTCAAAATAAATGTCAACTACAATGATCCAGCAAACTGGCCAGATGAATTATCAACAGCTGAAAGTGATCACACCATTATGAATGGGCCACATCCTATTAATAAACAATACAGTTTTCCAAAAGATGTAAATAAACGTAGTTTCTCTGTGACAATGATGTATAGGAAAATAGAAAATGGCTTATTTATTCAGAGACCACTGATAAAATTTATTTCTTTTGTTGCAAAATTTTTGGTTTCTCCAATAAGTCAAAGTTAGGAAAATCTGGAATTAATGACTGGAAGCATGCTCATGAATACTTACAGTCACACGAAAATTCAGTATATCACCTGGAATGTCTAAAGAAATGGTTTGAAACATCATTGTGATTACAGACTAATAAAATTATATAGATAAGGAGCTTCAGTCACAAGTGGAAAAAGAACGAGAGCATTAGTGTAAAGTTTTAGAATGTTTAATGAGCATTACTCAGCATTTAGCTGAATGCAATTTGGCTTTCAGAGGAACTTCAGACACATTATTTACACCATACAATGGGAATTTTTTAAGTCTTGTTGAGCTACTTGGAAAATTTGATTTAACAATGAATGAACATTTACGTCGGGTTGTGTCTAAGGAAACTCATGTTCATTATTGTGGAAAAATTGTTCAGAATGAAATAATTTGTTGGGAAAGTCTGTTCAGGAAAATATATATAACCAAGCTAAATCAGCCAAATATTTTAGTATTATTTTAGACTGTACACCAGATATAAGTCATGTGGAGCAGCTTTCATTTACAATACAATTTTTAGGTGTAGAAGATATTGCAGTAAAGGAACATTTTATTAGCTATAAACCTGTTATAGAAACTACAGGTCAAGGATTAGGTACAACTGTTATAGGAACTACAGGCCAAGGGTAGTGCAGAATAGAATGTGTCAAAGCCATTAAATATGAAATCATGGGAATTCGAGAAGCTCTTTATGAACTTTCAAAACTGCCTGCTTCTGAACCGGTAATGCGACACGAAGCAGAGACTCTTATAACACAAATAGAAGATTATGGTTTTCTAGTGATGATAAATGTCTGGTATGATGTCTAAGCAAAGGTAAATGTTGTCAGCAAAACTATGCAGAACACCTCTGTGGAACTATCTACTGCAGTTTCACTAATGAAAAGTGTCACTGATTATTTAATTGATTATCATGCGAATAAATATGAAAAAACATTAGAGCCAGCAAAAGAATTAGCTACAGAATTAGATGTAGAGCCCATTTTTAGAAATAAAAGAATAAGCAGAAGGAGGCAATTTGAATATGAGTGCACTGAAGAGGTTCCAAATGCAGATGACCCAGAAAAAAGATTTAAAAATCATGTGTTTAATGTAATACTGGACAGAGCTATCAATTCTTTATCAGAGAGATTTGAACAGTTACAAAGTTTCAATAACACATGGGGATTTTTAAATGACCTAAAAGATCTGCCAGATAAAAATAAACTCAAAACATACTTACGGTCCTCCATGTCTCAAGACAGAATGAATTCTTTGGCAATTTTGTCTATAGAAAATGATATTGCAAAGAATATAAATATAGAAAGTGCCATATGAAAAGATTTGCTGATCTAAAGGCTAGAAAAAAAATGTTTTAGGTAGGCTAATTGTTCATACTGAGAAAGTGCCATGAAAAGATTTGCTGATCTAAAGGCTAGAAAAAAAATATTTTAAGTAGACTAATTGTTCATACTGTCAGAATATTGGTTGAGAAAAGTATTATTATTGTTCATTGTTTGCTAAAAAAAACCAAGGTAATAAATTCACTTTTATATTTTTAGTTTTTTCCTTGTGAAAAATTTTTATAACTATACTTAAAAAGGGCGCCGAAGTTCAGCTTGCCCAGAGCGCCAGCAACTGTAGAGCCGGCCCTGGTCCCCAATAAGCCTGTAGGCTGGACATGCGTGAAAATTACGTATTTTCATTTGGAGAATATGGGATTGAACCACTAGATTTTTTTCAGGGAACATGGGGTCAACTGATTGGTTGCTATCCCCCTATGAGAGGGAGATAGAATTCATCCAATAGCTCATTTGTGAATCATAAGATGTGATTAAAATGTACTTTCAGTTTTCCTTAAAAGAAACAGAAAAATTTCCTTTTTTATAAACTCCCTGCATTTCATCCTTTATTCTTCAATGGCTGAATTACTAAATTATGCATAGTATCTTCTTATTAAAAGAATATATTACAATCATACAAATAAAATAAATTGATCATTTTTCAAGAAAAGGGCATTATTTGAAGAGTATTTTTTATATACAGTTTTACAAGCACTAATAAGCAGCAGAGACACTTTTAAACAACGAATCTTTTACTCTTAAATACTCTTAATCTTTTACTCTTCTTTGTTTAAAAGTGTCTCTGCTGCTTATTAGTGCTTGTAAAACTGTATAGGCTTATATGTTTATAGTAGTTTAAGCAGTTGCTATTGAGTAACTATGAGTATTTTTTAGTATAATGTTTATTTCAGATTAAATATAACTATGATTCATATTCTTTAATATTTATTATTTAGTCATATTATATTTAGATAAATAAATTATTTTCATCTAAGATCTATAAAAATATTTGCATATATTAGTTCCTTATTACTAAAATATCAATAATGGAATAGATTAGGATGGGATATGTGGGGGTTTGAGTGAATGTGTGTGGTGTGAATAAGTATATTTAACAGTTTATATTTGAACTAATTACATTAAAATTTAATTTAAATCAAAAAATAAATTAATTTTAAAAATTTAATCTAATTCTTGCCTAAATAAATCCCTTGATAGTGGAAGTTTAAATCCTTGTCAATCAATGCTAATGAAACAGCTGATATTGGAGACAGAATTTTCTTGAAAAATTGTTGGCTAGTTTATTCACTTGAAATTTTTAGGGCTTTTTAGAGAGTTATTTATTTTTTCAGTAAAAGCACAAAATTTTCTGAAATAAATTTTGTTTTAAGTAATATTGAAATATTTTGGGATACCTTATCTGTCAATTTAAATAGATTCATTCTATTGCAATTTTTTCTCAACAATAATAGCCAGTAAAGGCTATTGTAGCATGCCAATAACTCTCTTATGTTCTAAAAAACATGAATCTAATCTAAACAGCAAGAACTGAAATATGAAAATGGTGCTGATTAACAATACTTGTAAAAAAATATATATAACTTGAAAATTTGTTTCTAGATGAAAGCACTTGTGTAAAATACATAGAAACAAATCTCATGTTATGCAACAAATAAAAAGCACTTTCTAGATATAAGAATTATTTTACATTGAATTTAAATTGTTTGCTAGTCTTAAAAACAGGCTTTGGTCTCTAACAAGAAGAAAAATGTGATCATGTCCACTTTATACAAGAGCTTGGCCATGGATGAATTATAACTTTTAACTAATTAATCTAAATAAAAAATTTTGTCTTGATCTGGAATCAAACTGGAAACATTCAGGCTGAGATCTTAATATCTTGAAGGTCCTGGTCCAAGGTAGAGACAAATTTTCTTTTCAGATTAATCAGTTAAAAGATTATAATTCAATTATTAATTCATAGATGGTGCCATTCATAGTTTAATTTTGTTTGTTAATTCTGAGATGGCATTAGCATTAAATTATTTCAAATTAAGATTGTGGTATGATTATCAAATATTAATTTAAGCACGATTCAGGTTCAATTTGTTTTGATACCAAAATTGTCTTCTTATTTCTAAGGGGTAGCAATAGGTAGTTTCATAAAGTTTAGCTTATCACAATATTCTGACTATTCTATTGTTCTGTTTTTGTTATTTCTCATCTTAGATTGGAAAATTATATATTGTTTTCACCCTTGACATTTGGTTTGCTATTAAAATTTATATTAATTAATAAAATTTTTATAAATAAGAAAATAGTATAAATGAAATAAATAAAAATTAGCCATTTAATTAAATTTGAAATAAAGATATTGATTTAATTATGGATAATATATAAAAGAATACTTACCAAATATCTGAAGGATAATTGGTCACTATTCCATTTTTGACAAATGTAGATGATCCACCACCATCTAAATTTATAGCATTCATAACTTTTAATTCTACTAAAAATTCAGCCATTTCTCTTAGAGATATACTGTTTAAAAATAAAATATATTATTAACACTTCATTATACAAACTTATTAAAATTCTTTTAAACAGAAATTGAAGTCACTGAAATTTAATTATTATTTAAATCTGCCAAGCATAACAGTTCCATTTATTGAAAAAATTAGCTAAAGCAAAAATATGATTAATTTTATAAAAAGTGATTTATTCATTAAATTTTATCTAACTGCTTTATAAATATATGGTTTACATTACACACACAGCTAAAGATGACAGATGACTCTTAGAAAGTCAAAAATCTTCCTATTAATAATGTTTTAATGCCAATAGTATTGAATAGAGTATAAAATATTTATGATAATATTTCAATAGAATTTGTTTCCAGTGTTTCAAAGCATTATTAAATGATAAAAATCCAAAAAAGATAATGAATATAAAATTTTAAACTGTATAAAATAAAACAGTATTATTACATCTTTTCTTCAATTTACAAATGTAATTCATTCCTCAAAACTATTCATAAATCAAAAAACTATTTCCCATTAATTTCAATGTAAAAAAATTTTGAATGGTTCTTTGGCTACAGAAATTTAATAATTTCTTGTATATCAAAATATTGAAGAATATTCAAACAACAATACTAGAATAGTTTATATTACTTTTAGCTAAATAAACTACAATATTTACCTAGTTAGAATATATTCAAGCATTTTTAATTTTGGCTATCAATAGTTTTGAAGTATTCATGGTTTGACATTTCAAAACTATTGATAGTCAAAATTAAAAATACTTGAATTAAAAAAAAAAAAAAAACCTTAAATAGTTCCAGAAAACTAATATTGATATTGTTTTCTGAAGATGTCATTTATTCTTTACTTATTTAGCATTTGGAATCTATAGGTTGTGTTTTTCCAATTTTAACATTGATTTAACTAGCATAAATATCATGTTATCATAATCTTGAGTATATGATATTACTGTTATATCATTGTGGCATCATAAATTATTCAGTTTAAAGTCATTCATTGTTGTGAGAGAATGATGTCACAATTCCAATGTGAAATCATTCAAATCAGGTAAGCCATATTGTATCCCTATATTGCTAGCACTTAGTACCATGTATTGGCAATAATATAAACTAAAATTTTGATAAAAATGAAATTCTATCCTGTAAGATTAATGATCTTGCAGAATTAAAAAATGCAGTGTTGAGGTGTCTTATAATATCAGGGCAGGGACGTAACTATGGGTGGACCTGGGTGGGCCATGGCCCAACCATTGAAAGTTCTGGCCCATGTGCTGCCACCCTGAATATATAACCTGAAATGTAAAATTGAAAACTGCAAGAGTTCAATTCCATATAACCCAAGACAGAGTTTTGTAAAAATGAAAATTTACAATCGAATACATTAAACACCTCATAATTCAAGACGCCTTGTATTCCATAAAAATAAAAACCACAAGCATAATTTAAGCCCATATAATTTCACGCTAATTGCGATAAAAATTTTTATTTACAAGCTGCGAAAAAACGTGTCCTTTGCACATTTTATGCAGTACTTAATTAATGCGATTAGCTGGAAAGAATAAATAAAGTTTCAAAATACTGGTTAGTATAAGTATTTATTTGATATCAGCTCAATACAAAATTATGCAGTGATTTTTACTTAATGATGCAAAACGATCGATTACTTTGTCCAAATCGAGAGCTTTTACGATTTTTCTCTCGATGAACATGATTGCTAAACTGCTTAACTGATCATCAAGCATTCTGTTACGTAAATACGATTTAATAAAGCACATAAAGAAGAATGCTCTTTTACATCGGTGTGGCCCACCCAAAAAAAAAAAAAAACTGGTTATGTCACTGTGTCAGAGTATTATTATTAAATCTCATGAAAACCTGCTAATTAATTCAAAAGTATTAGTGAGAGATATACAGACATGAGCCCAATCTAATAAAGCTCCTAAAAATTGCCTTATATTTTATAATTTTATATTATATTAGGACATATATTATACTTGTCTTGCAATAAATACAACTCGTTCTGAATAATTCTAAAAAGTTGAAATATATGAGATATAGAATAGTAATCTAGAGTTTACATTCATTTTTGAGTGCATTCAAAGATTTTAATTACTGAATTATTTTTTCTGTTTATTATAATTTTTAGTTATAAGAAATAATAAAAATTCAAATAATACAAAAATCTTTCAAGAAACTCAACAATAAAATTATATCCAACTTTTAAAATAAATGTCCAAATAAGAGAGAAGGTTTATTATTGGAAAAAGTTTTACTTTTTGTAATAGTGTGTGCACTGTGATATAATTTCAAATATTTTGATCCAGCAAAAATGTTTTGTTGGAAAATTTTAAATTTTTATGTATATTTTTAAAAATACAAGATATGGTCAATATATAATTGGACAGTGGTTATGCTGCAGTGATAGTGGGAGTTGAGGCTAATGCTTCTAGTTAAGCAGCTCTATTAAGCCTTGTGACTTAATCTAGTAAAAGTTTTTGTGCTCTGTGCATCCATATCTGTTTACAAGGAATTTTAACATATGCTTTGAACCCTCTGCGACTGCCAAGATGAATGCAAAATTCGAGCAGTGAGTAAACATCAAATTTTGTTTAAAACTAGGAAAAACAGTGTTTGAAATTCTTGCAATACTTCTTCAGGTTTATAGTGATGAACTCATGAGTCGAACTCTGTTTTCAGACTTTTTCTTATTAAAATTTTTATATATATAAATATTTCATTTTCTTTTGAGATTTTTAAAAAATTCAAAAATTATATAAAATTTTAAAAATTAAATTAGTGAAATAATCTAATTCTATTAGACTATTTTTCTAATTTTTATTTAAAGTTCATCAAAATTTCTTGACTATATCAGAGTATCTGAAAAAAGTTCAATTGTAAGGATTTTTTCAGATACTCTAATATAATACAATACTTTGATACAATCAATAACATAAACTATATTACACATTATAGTATTTATACTCTGTTGTGCTATAAAAGTAAATTTTAAGTTATGAACTTTACAATTTAGGAAAAACTTCAGAAATGCATTAAATTCAATAACTAGAATATAAGCTATGATTAAATCAAAATTCTTACTTTCCATTCAATTAAAAAATTGATCAAACAAATAAAGAATATGATATAGAAAAACAAATAGAACTAATCAGAAGAAATTTGATGATTAGTGCTATTTGTTTTCTACATCAATTTTGTATCAGGAAAAGAATGAATGTAGAATATGAAATAAAAATTTCTAAATTCAAATGATTTTTTTCTGAATATAAACATTGCTTTAGTCTGATCTCCTGCAATATATTTCTTGTTAAAATATTAATAATCATAAAAATATGTTATCTCATTTGATATATTTATATATGAAAATAACCTCTAATAATATTTTAATTATTTTTTCATAATAACTCAGCTGAATTTTTTTTATAATTTTACACAGTTTAAATGCTATAGATTATAATATATATTAAAATTTAGCACTTTTCATATTAAGGATATTAAATCTATTAGAATAATAAAGTTAATTTTCAGCTTGGAAAATTTTAAAAATTTCATAAAAATAGTAAGACAAATCAGAATGATACATATTAAATTTTTTTAAATTTTATATCCTATAACGGAAATTGGAACATCAAATAATGTATAAAATTCCATAATATTTATTTTCAACCTAGAAAACTTATTTAATTAAAAATTTTTATTTTTACTTTGCTATTTTTAAATCACTGAAGTAAAGATATACACAAAATAACTTTACAAATTTTAATTGAAAGGATATGAAAAATAAAACTAAATTTAAATATTTACACACAAATAATTATAACGATAATTAATTTTAAATCAATTAATTTTATACAATAAAATTAAACTTAGATTCTGCAAACTACATTTTATTATTTTTTTTGGTAACTATTTAAAATTATAACTTGAAATTTCTAATACAGATAGTAGTCCTTGACTTATGATAGGGTTCAGTTTGAATCCTGCTGTCATAAATCAGAGCAGTCACAAATTGGAAATTCCCAGAATTTATGGACTTCCCATTACCAATATTTATTATTACACTCCATTTTATTGTAATAAATTTAACTAGCACAAAAAAATACAAGAACCAGACGCAAAAAGAATGTTTTTTTGTATATCAGGCTATTAGCCTGGGACTCAAACCCTTTGTCAATTGCATTGGCCAATCACCGAATTTATCAATGATATTGTCATCATAAGTACTAGTAGTTGTAAGTGAAGGACTATCTGTATTTTATATATGCATAATCTTTCTATTCTTACAAGTTGGAAAAAAAATCTGCTTTTTTCATTTTGATAGAGTTTTTGTCCTTTACAAAAATGATTGTTTGATTGTGTTAATATCATAAATATGAAATAATCTTTTCATAAGTTCCAAAAATTATCTAAAATTTGATTTAAAACTAACTAAAAATTAAAATATATTTGGCAATTTAAAATAAAAAAATAAGCAAATCATAAAATATGCATTTGTAATTTAATTATTTATTATTTTATTTATTGATAAATAAATAAAATAGTAAATTCCATAATTTATCAATAGAATTTAAATAGAAAAGAAAAGCTAATGATAGTGAACTGCCATATATTACCTTAAAAAATGGAAATTTGAAAAGTACTCAAAATTAAATATTTTTAGTTTTAAAATCAAATTATCTTATGAACTAAATGCTGAAAATCATGAAAAATGATCTAAGCAGTTTTCTGTTTGTATAATTATAACAAACTCTAGATATCTCTTAAAATGTTATTATTAGATATTAAACAGAAGTATAAAAAAGAATGTCTTTTGAAGAAAAAATTTTCAGCAAATAATCCAATTTCTTATCAAATGAAATGATTCTAGTTTAGAAAATATAGATTTATTCCAAATTTTTCTCCTGACATAACTACTAGCTTTAACAAGGCAAATTATTAAATAATTTATTTTTTATATCATTTTTTGATGTCGTATGTCTTCAGTTATATAAAGGATATCAATTTTTATATTCTTTTTGTAATGTATATTAGTTCAAAAATAAGATGGAAATATAATGAAATTAAAATTATATGAATTACTTTCATGTGAATGACTCAAATATAAATTTTGTTTCAGGAAATTATATTGAGCATAGGAATATAGTTAAAATTCATGACAGATTCATATCTTAGCTTATTATTTTGTTAAATATTATTAAATTTTAATGAAATTCAGATATATTTATTGATACTCATTATAGGACAAAGCTTCTTGAAAATAAATGAAATTGTTTGGAATTGTGAGAAAGAGTCATTGATTGATTTATTAAATTTTTATTAACCTATTATATTCCAATTAAATTAAATTTTATTAGAACTAAATCTTACATCTCTACAGAAATAAAACATTGTTTTCTCTGTAGAAATATATGATTTAGTTCTAACCTCCAAATTTTCAAAACTACTTTTTTATTAATTACAAAAACATATTCAAGCTTATTTAGCAAGAAAGTTTTTTAACTGAAGTGATAAACTTAAAAAATATAATCAAAAATCAATAATTTTTATGAATATAAATATTCATAAAAATTATTTATGAATATTTATACACTGTTGCAAAAAAAAATGATGCATCCTAAAATATAGCTCAAGAACTGTAAAATTAGATATAAATGCCTTTCTGCTAGATATACAAATGATTAAAATTTCATTGCCAATGAATGCACAAGGCATTTTTCAAGAGTGCATGGGAAGGACAAATATAATGAACACCACTTCTTATATTTGTCCTTCCCAGGCAGATATATCCATACTTCTGTATGGATATATCTGACCAATTTTGCTGTTTCATTAAGTAGTCTATGAAGTCCACCACAACTGAGCAAGATTGAGAGAGGCCACTTCATTCATTTACAATAAACCTACATCAAACTTTTTGCCACAGAGTATATTTATAAATTTATTTATTTTAATTGATATTATTCTAAATAAAACTCATTAACTTTAATTTCTTAATATTAAGGATTTTGGCTAACTTTGATAGTGGTGATAAATCAAAAGATAAATTTGTTCTCTTTGAAAATCAAATTTAATTTTTATTCATCATATATAATAATTTAACTTTCATAATTATGAAAGGACTTGCAAGGTTACCCAACATTGCTTGGGAATTTCAAGTATATAATACAGTTTATTTGACAACTCTTACTCCATCTTGATATTGATTTTCTATTGATTCCTATTATTAATAACCCTGGCTAGTTATTAATAATAGGAAGTAAAAACTTAATTTTAGACAACAGAATGAATTTATATGTTAGATTAATATGAATTGAGACATCAAATCATATGATATATTTTTGTTGGTGGCCACTTTTAGAGACACTAGAGACTGGCCAACATCTGTGGTGAAATCTAATGAAAGAAAAAAAATGGTTTAAAAAATTATCAGGCCAATATCTCATGAATTTATAAGCTGTATGGGAAAGTTTATGATGATTCATACAGAAGTATCATTTTACCATAATAATTCATTATTGCATTTGGAATCAGTTGCTGATCACAATGATGTTGCAATGTCATTGTGATCATTGTTTTGTGATATTATTCACAGTGACATCAATTCATTGTGACGTCACATCACTCCAATTGTGATATCACCTTGAATTGGAATGTGAGTCTAAAAGATTTAAAAGATTTGGGATAGGACAGTTTGAATGATGTTGCCACTCAAAATGTTCTACCTCAGGGTGATCTTGAACCATGGTAGCTCATGTTACCCATGGAATTGAGGGAACTCTCAATACAAAGTTTGGTTCCAAGGGATTAAACAGTATAAGAGTCTTTGTGGAATAGACAGATAGACAACAACAAACATTGCATTTTATATATATAGATTTGAGTTTAATTGCAGTATAAAAATTAAAAAATCTTTTCAGGATAGTGGAGGATTTCAAATGGTTTCTTTAATAAAGCTATCCAAAATAACAGAAGCGGGAGTAGAATTTATTAATCCATATACGGAAGAAAAAATGTTACTTTCTCCAGAGAAATCCATAGAAATTCAAAATATTATTGGAGCAGACATAGCAATGCAGCTTGATGATGTTGTTAGTAGCACAGTGAATGGTCCGAGAGTTGAAGAGGCAATGCATCGGTATGAATGACTTTATATTAATATACAAGTTCTGTTTAATTATATTCAAACTTTTGTTTATTATTATTTTAATAATTTTGCCAATATAATAAAAATCATTTTTTCCCATTTAGATTTTTTGTTTCAATGTTTGAGATACAAAAATGTTTGTTGTTATATATTTTTTTTTATTAAATATCATTATTTTAAGCATTCTTAGAAAAAGTTTATATTTACTTTTCAGTATTGATTCCTAAAATACAACATTATTCACTCTGAAAATTAATTTTTACACAAGCTGCAAATACAAAATGATTGAAAAATAGAAAAATATCTTTTAAATTTATCAAAAAATTTCAGTTCAGTAAAAATAAAAAATAATCCTGCTTATATTAAAAAATTTTGGTAGTAGAATACCTAATACTAATAATATGAAAACCATTGATATTGAAAAAATTTATAAATAAAATGGAGATGGAGCATTAAAATATAATATGAATTGAAAAATAATAAATTGCATTTGTTGATTTCATTATCTTAAATAATAAGACAATTCAAATTTATTCAAGTTGCTGAAATTAATGGCATTTAGGAATTTTCGTCCTTGAAGTTAAAAAAAATCAAAGATGAATATATATATATAATATGGGTAAATATTTTATTGACTATTTTAAATAATAATACTGTATTTTAACAATTGTAGAAATTCCCTTAAGATGCTATAAAATCTTTATAGTTTGAATGCATAAAAAGCTCAGACTATAAAGAATTTGTCTCTTGCCTATCTCCAAAATATATATCAAAATGTTAGGAAGTAAAAAGAAAGAAGGTACAAGAAATGAAATATGGAGTCTATAAAAATCCTATTTAGGACTATGAATGTAGAAAAAATTATATAGAAATTATTAGAAGAATAATTAAAGACACAATAAAACAACCCAAAGCTGATATTTTGAATAGTAAAGTATAGTGCTTTCACAAACAGTGCAGTATTATATTGCAGACACTTCCTGACTTACATACTTGATCAATCTGCAAAACCCTACATAAGTCAAAACTTACATATGTCAGAGTATACCCTGTATTCTGGATGATCAAACTTTGTTTCACTACAAATCACATAGAAGAATCTAAAATACTCAAGAATTACAATCAATTTTTTCATGATAATCTTAACCAATGATTTCAAAGTTTCAATAATTGTTTATTATATATGAGGAAAATTTATTTGGTCAGTACTTTTTAACATTTTTTGTCAATATTTTGTAAAATAAATGGTCAGTATATATGGATATTTTGATCAGTATAAATAATTAAATGTCAAAATCAAATTACATTTGGTCAGTATAATTTTGTTTTTTGGTCAGTATAATTTACACTTTTAGTCAGTATAAATAATAAAATTGCAGTAATATTTTTTAGTTGGTATTTTTTATTGGTTCTTTTGGACACGTGTTCTCATTATATATACCAATTTTGAAGTCTATACCATGGATAATTTGGGAGAAATCGAAAATCTTAAATTTATTCATGAGCCATGCAGACAGAGCTACAGGGGCTATGGGATTTTCAATGTTAAATTGAACCGTTAATAACTTCGTTAAAATTAGAGCTATGTCTTGTGATTGCATATGGCTGATAACTAGAACTAATAATCTATTTGATAAAATTGTTAAAGTTAAATTCTGATGGTAAGTATAAAAGAAATTGAATTTTTGTATGTGCTATGCAGGCAGAACTACGGGGGCTATTGGATTCCAATGTTAAAATAAACTTTATCTAATAACTCGATTAATATTATATTAATATCTACTAAATATACATCCTTTGTCCATAAAGTGCAGTGAGAGTGTCCATATTGCGAATGAATTTTTGATTTACCTGAAACAGCAGTTACTGTCCTTCAAAGTAATCCCCGTCGATGGTAATGCACTTCTGGGAATGGCTGTACAAATCCTGGAAACTCCTGGCGTAGTCGTTTTTAGGGATAGCCTTCAGTTGGGTCGTAGAATTAAGTTTGATGTCCGAAATATCTGAAAACCTCTGGCTCTTCAGGGCTGATTTCAATTTGGGGAACAAGAAGAAGTCTGGGGAGTAGGGTGGGTGATTGAGTGACACAATTTCTTTTTTGGCCAGGAACTGCTGCACCAGAAAGGCAGTGTGGCCAGGCATTATTGTGGAGCAAGGTCCAGTCGCTGGTGGCGTACTGGGGGCGTATCCGCTTGATCCGATGTATATATATATATATATATATAAAAACTAGACTTTATAAGGTATCCTATGAATCTTCCAGATTTGAATTCCTAGCTACTGCTGCAGTGTTATTTTCAAGCCTTAACCCTTTCCAAGTTGTCCACGGACGATAATGGAAACTTGGATCAAATTGCCATATTGAATTTTTTATTGAGGCATTTAAAGAGATTACTCTTGTTTATATAATACTAACTATAAACAAACAAATTAGAATGCAGTGTGACAGATGTTCTTGACCAACCATTCTCAACCGCAACCCACTAAGCTTTTATGTGCGGTCTGGAACACACAGTCATGAATTAAAAAACGAAAGTGCGGAATTCTTCTCCCATGTGCAAAAAATAAATAAAAAATTCTGATATTAAATTTTTTCTAAATTTCTAGATTTAAAAAAAAAATTAATATCCGAATAGCACTTCATTAGAAAAAAATTGACTTTTCCTAATTTAAGGTCCTTCCTGATGCACTCATAAAATTTTACAGGTCATAGGTCAGTTTGAAAGACACTGATATATGGCATTCACGAATTGAGAAATTGAATTTTTTGTAGACAATTTTTTTAGAAGTCACTTTTTTCACGTGACACCTACCTGTTGACGACTGCTGATATAGTATGTTGAGGCCCGCTTAATGTAGCATTATCTGTTTGTATCGCAGTTCGAGACTTGAATTTTTTTTTTAATTTTACTATTTTTTATATTAATATAAAAATTATTTAATATCATATGAAATTATATATAAAGTTATTATTATTAAATATAAAAAATATATATTATATGTATAAAATATAATGGCAGCAGCATTTACTGACATCTAATGTTATATATACTGATATTTTATTATAAATACTGACCATCTGTTTAAAATACTGACAAGTTAGTATATTTACAGATATTTTAATTTAAATACTGACCGTTTTTATACTGACCACTTATATTACGTACTGATATTTTATTATAAATACTGACCATTTATTTAAAATACTGACCCAATAAATAGCAGCCATTATATATTTCATATATATTTATTTTGTATAGGTACATACTATTTTTTCCAATAAATGAACAAATTAAAATATATTATTTTTTAAAATTAAGTAAGTTCTATATTACTCCTTTGTGCCCTTATGAGTGGTAAGGGGTGTTTATTCCTAAAAAAAGCTTCTGCTTCATACTAACTATTACTTGTTCATGGTATAGAGCTGTATTGAATTACCAAAGAGCCACATGCAATTTGGACATGGTGGCTTATACAGTACTAGTGTACTACAAAGATATAAATAATAAAAATAGTTATGTAATAAAGTAGTTGTTTACCCTTTTGGAAGATGGGTTCAATTCTGAGTTCCATACCTCCAGTTTTTTTATATGATCCGTATTTTGTCTGTTGAATCCTATCCTTTTAATCTTCCCCGTAATGGGTGATAGACTCTAAAAGTTGCCTTCCAGATACAGTATATCCCATGTGCAGTATGGCAGCTTAATTAAAAACCTAATCTAATATCAACTATTGCTGCTTAGATCAGTAAATTTTTCTTGTAAATTGGATAATTGCTATGTAAGTACAGATCTACATATATCAGGAACTGTCTGCATATATAAATAGATTATTTCACACAAACTGATAATTAGTTGTAAATATATTTAAAATCCATTTTTTAAATGAAATATTGGTTGTATTAAAATTTTTCTAATTAAAATTGTGTATGTGTGTTTCATTCAGGATAATTCTGCTGAACCTCTCTGCTTTTTATCACCTTAAAGTGAATAAATAAGAAGATAACTATAACTACTAAAAAGCTGAATCATTTAATTGTTGATACTCTATTTTAATAAATTTATATTATTAATTTACAGTTTTCTTTTATTAAGCATAAAATATAACTTTTTATGAATTATATAATTATATAAATTTTCAGAACAATCCGATGGCTTGATAGATGTCTCAGTTCACATAAAAAGCAAAAATCTCAAAATATTTTCCCCATTGTTCAGGGTGGATTAGATAAAGAATTAAGGAGGCAATGTGCAAAAGGCAAGTAATATAAGATTGAATTTTCTGTGAGTACAGAAATATTTATGATTAATAGAAATAATATTACTTTGTTTAAAATTGCATCTATTTCTAAAATTTTATAAATGAATAAATTTATATAAAATTTAAATTTTACTCTAATAATTCTGAATGCATATACCAATTTGACGGCAATATATTCAGTAATTCTTGAGTATAAAAGCAGACAGATAGATATGAAATAAACTTTTAAATTTTCACAACTTTATAACCCATAATGCTCCAAGAAATAGGGTAATATTTTATGTTATGTAATAATCAATTTATATAAATTTTATGGATATTATAATTGTATATATCTATCCAATCAGTATTTATGCATAGTGTTTATCTATCAACCATCACTAGGCTGTTGCTATTTGTTTTGGTGTAAAAAACACATTATGAACTAAAATGCACCAACATAGATATTGACAGCCTGATCTTAGCTGATAAATATATATTATGCTTTTGATACTGCCTGTATCTAAATGAAGGCTTTACATAACCATATTAAAACTTGTAATAGTTGTTATTTGCAGAAGTAATCTTATTAATAGCTATTTAATGTATAATAATATATATAAGCTGGTAGTTACTTTAGCTACAGTTTAAATTATTTAATTACATTCAAAAAAGAAACAAGAACTGTTATAATATCAAATATAATTGTAATCAATTTATTTTAATTAAATCAATGTTTTATTATTAACATCGTTTGATATAAGCTATATGTAGATGATTGAAAAAATTTCAATTATAATTTTCCTATATAACTAGTATACCTACATAACTAGATAGTAGGATATGGATTCTAAAAGATCTTTAAACTGATAAATCATGTAATATTGTTGATTGAAAAAATTAAGTTTCCATGAAACTCTCATGATCTAAACTTAAGTCTTTCACAAAAAATACAGATTCCAACAAGACATACTGTAATTTGAATAAAGAAAAATTTTTTTTTATTTCTCAAAATTTTCTTTATTATCCTTACTGATGACAAAGAAGTAGATTCTTATTAATATACTTTCACTTAATTTCTTAAAATTGTCAAAAAATGTAGTCAAAAAGATAAAAATTAAAATTATAAAAACAAATTTTTTAAATCTATTTGATGATTTTTCTATAAACATAAAAATCAAATAATTTATTTTTCTAACAAAACCACAAGTATTTTCCAATATATAACCAGAATTTTATTCAAAATAATAAATATAATTGTGCCTTTCACAAAAGAAATATAGAAATATTTTATAATATAATACATCAGTGTTTCCCATTTGGTGGTCTGGGGATTTCTAGGGTCTATAGCTTACTTTAAAAAGGGGGTCCACAACTTGTAGCAAATTGGGAACTGCTGCAGTGCATTATTTTGACATTCAATAGAAATAGAAATTTTATATTTCAATATTAAATGTATGTTATTGTTGGGAGTATACAATACTGTCAAAAAATTATGGCAAAAATAAAAAACATTTTTTGTAAGGAAAGTAAAATTTTTTATGATCATTCCAAAAATCCTGTCATAGAATATAAGGAAGTATAGCTAATCTGGAAATACCTTTAGTCAGGCATATTCTGTATTCCAATGTTATCAAATTAAAGATATTCAATGTACAGTTTTCTTAAAATTTATATGATAATTTATTTATGCAAATACAGTAAATAAAAAAATCATTGTAATTATTGTTGGTTGGATGGGTGCATGATAAAAGATTGCAAGTTGGTAAGCATTTGCTTACCACCTTTGTCAATTTGGGCTCCATTCCTCAATTAAAGAAATTGATCCCACCATGGATATTAGCTGGCCTGTGATGAGCTCTAAAAGTGGCTGCCATCAGACATCTCATGAGTGATATGACAGCTTAACCTAACCTGAGATTATAATTATTGAAAAATAATTAATATTATTTTTTACATTAATGAAACTTTTGATGTATTTACTAAATTATTAATTATCCAGAAAAATCATATATTCAAATTGAGTTTGATCCCAATGTGTTTAATAAACAGCACACTATTGTATTTAACAATTTTAGTATATTATGCTCTTATTTTATAAAAATAAAAGTGTTTATACAATACATAGATCACAAGAATTAAAATTGCTTCAGTTCAGTTAAAAGATGTAGAAATTATATTTGATATTAAATGTAACTAGTAAAATTATTTAATACATATTGCATTAACTATGAAATACAGTAGGTCCCAATTATGCAGTTAATTTGTCCAAAAAATTTCTGCATAAGTTCTAAAACCACACAAGTCCAACAATTGCAAAAATGATATATATGAGTGAGCACATTAGCAAATGAAACTTAAGAGCATATGTTAAGCAATGATAAAAAAATTTAAGACTATAAATGATATTTTTGCCAAAAAAGTAAATTATTTAATGAATTTTTCATTTGCATTTTATAGAAATTCAACAGAAATAAAGACATATTTCTGTGGAGGGTATGGGGAATTTTTTTTTTAATTTGAGGAGCGTTAAAGGTTAACCTAGGAGGCCTCTTTTAGGCTGATGAACCAAAACCAGTAATTGTCATACACAGTGACACAGTAATCCAATGAAAAATAAATTTACTAAACACTGTTTTGTTAATTCAAAATCAGTTTATTAGTGCCATTAAGGCTCAACAGTGATGATAATCAAATGCATGCTTCCACACCTGACAGTTGTCTTGTCTTTAATATCATTTACATACTCATACATAAAATAACTTTTTAAAATTATAATATATTAAATTATTTGTGTCTAATCCTGAAATGATTCATTGCACACTCAAGGTCTTAGTGAAAAAAAAAATAGAAATATTTGTTATCACAGCATTTGCTTTTGTTGTTGGGTTGTCTTTTTCATCTGTTGTATTGCTATCAAAACATAGTTTTATTTTAGTAGAAGAGGGGCTATTGGTTCTTGTATAGTAGTCATAAAATTTAGAGGATAAAAGCAACCAAACATTGGCAAATAATAATATAATTAGAAACAACACTGAGTTTAATAAACTTGGGCAAAGAGAAATATGTAACTCTTTTAGTTTTAGGCTTAAACTATTGTTTTTTTATATAAATAAAATATAATCTCTAAATTCTTACAAATAATGATGTGTACATAAACTAGCATTTTTGGCAAAAATTTTATCATCTTGAAATAGAGCATTATTATTTTAAATAATAATGTAATTTTGCACTATTTTAGCTGCTAAACCATTTCTCAATCATAATTTAAAAAATTTTTGTACATTTAATTTTAAAAATTTGTACATTTCTGTACATTTTTTTTTTTAAAAAGCTTAAAAATTTGAAATTGGTATAATCAAATGTATAAATGCTCATAAATAAAACATGCTATTTTATTTCTGTAACTAAAGAAATATCTATAATGTCAATAGATTTTCTAAATTTCTCAAAGGTTTACACTACTTATTCTAACATAACTAATTATAATTAGTCAGTTAGCAGGAAGTAATAATAGAAAAAAGATAGCATTTACAAGAAGCCACAACAAAAATTTATTTGCATCATATAAAATTAAAAATACTGATTAATAAATTATAAAAGAATCAAAACATTTTTATTAAAATTAGATCATTTAAATTTATTAAAATATTGTTAGGTTTAACTCAAAATTGCTTGATACTTTAGCTGACTAAGATTAAGGGCTTGGCAGAGAATCTTAAAATATGACAGACCATGGGAGAGATTCAATCACAGAATGCCAGATTAAAGAGGTTCAACATATATTACAGGGGTGCCCAAACTTCATGTCACTACGAGCCACATAGGAGAATCTCAAATACTCGAGAGCCGCATTTTTTTTTATGGATCAATGAGAATAGCATCAGTTTTTCGGGTAATCTTACTGATTTCAAAAAGTGTTTATTTCAGATGCATTTATTTCATATAGATGCATACTACTTTTCACAGTAGATAGAAATAAAGAAACTTGCAAATCTGTATAAGTTGGGGAGTTATTGTATAAAAAATTTTACCATAGAGATTTTTAATGTTTTTCACATCTCTAGAAATAAAATTGACATTTTATATAACATAAGTTTATCACATGGCTTTTATAGATTTTTTAGGAATATATTATGTCTTAAAGTGTGGGATTACATATAACAAAAATTTTTAATAAAATATTAAACAATTCTAATAAGCAAAATTGCAATATTTTTATTAATGTTAAATTTTTTTAGCATCTTGTAGATAGTCTTAATATTAATATGTTTAGAGACATTCATTCAAAACAATCTTACAATATTGTCTTTTTAAATTCAAAACATTCCTTACATTATTTCCAAATAAAACTTCCATTATTATATGTAAAATTACTGTATAAATAATGTAGTTAATTCATTTTTTCTTCAACTAATTTCTGATCATGAAAATTTTAATTTAAAATATTTTATAGCATTTTAATTTCATTAAAGTAAAATTAGTCTTGTTCACATTAGTCAAGTTACTTGTAATTAAGTTGCTTGACTCAAGCTACTTGATGAGAATGAGAACGTCTTATTTTATTTGAATACAAATTAAAATGAAAATGTGTTTTCAAATAAACTCTTGTTCTAATTTTTATTTGTCTTGAAAGATAAGTTGAAGTAATATCAACTGCTATAAGGTCGACTCAAGTGAGGATAGTAAAAATGCAAAAATTTTTTAGATCAAGAAGTTTTTCCGAGATATAATCTTGAAGTTATAGAAAAAATTAATAATTTATAATATTTATATAGAAATTATAAAAAGAGATGTAGCAGGTTTTGCAATTGGTGGATTAAGTGGAGGTGAAGCAAAAGAAGATTTCTGGAAAATGGTTGATATCAGCACAGATTTATTACCAAATGATAAACCTCGTTACCTTATGGGTGTTGGGTAAGTATAAAATTTTTTAGTTATGATAATATTAAATAAGTATCTTAAAATCACAATGAATTTATTTTTTATGGATATTAGTTATTTTATTAAATAATATTTGATATTTTAATGAATATAATTTCAAACAACTGAAAAACCCTTTACAGAAAACTTTATAATTAACTCTAAATTTATAGTTTATAAATAACCTAACTGTAAATTTAGGTTAAGATACTTCATTTGTTAAACTAGAAATTAAGAATCTGAGTTGCTACATCCTAATATCTTAATGGAGTCTACTTGTATAGAGTTCTACTATTTACTTCTCACTAGTGTTGAACATCGAACATTGATGTTTTGAAGTCAATGTTTTATGAACATAGATGTTTTGGTATCAATATTTGATGTTTTTTCTGTTTATGTAGTAGAATTGTCGTTTGGGTTAAGTAATATTACATAATATTTTTATAAATGGAATTTTTTATAATTGATGATAATTTTTATTTAAGTTTTTAGTTTTGAATTAGAAAAATCGAACAATCCATCTAGCAATAGTGATTTAGTGCTCATATTTGTCACGTGAGACACATTATTATAATCATTTAATTAATATTCGAAACACTTTCGGTTTCTTTTTTTTATTTCAAAGTATTAGGCCTTTGTATCTCAATGAAACACTTTCGGTTTCTTTTTTTTATTTCAAAGTATTAGGCCTTTGTATCTCAATAAGTATGCCTCTGAAAACCTTTCTGTGGCAACATTTTGCTAAAAATAAAAGTAATTCTGCAACTTGCATATATTATTCAAAAGAACTGAAAACTAGTGGTAATACCATGAATTTAAGGTGTCATCTTAAAAGCAAACATCCACAACTTCTTGGAGTTCAGAAAGACTTGCAGAAGAAGAAAAATATTATCAAGACACTGACAAAGTATCATTGTCATAACCTCTCCCAAAAAAACAAATTTCTGAGATATTTAGGAGCATAGAGAAGTTCAAATCAGGTGAATCTGCAAAAAATAAAACAAATCAAGCTCTTATATTCATGGTGTGTAAAGACAATAAGCCATTGGGTGTTTGGATGTCTTATATTCATGGTGTGTAAAGACAATAAGCCATTGAGTGTTTGGATGGTGAAGGTTTTCAATATTTCATAAAGACAATAGCATCTTCGTACAAAATTCCTTCTCGACCAACGATTAAAAGATTAATTTCTGATAAATATAGTAATATGGTATTCATAATAAAACAACAGCTCAAACAGAAATTTTGCTTATTATATTTCTAAATATTGTGGGACATATAATGTTTATCAACTGATTTATGGACAAACATTCAGAAAGGAGTTACATTAGTTTGACTGTCTACTTTATAGATGAGGAAAATAAACTATCCAATGTAGAATTGGATGTTTTTATATTGGAAGAATGGTATACTAGCGAATATCTAGCTAATAAACTAAAGCAGTTGATAAAATACTGGGAAATAGATGAAGAATATGTCAATGCAGTTGTTACTGACAATGTACAAAAAAAAAAATCGATATTAGAAAACATTGATGTTTTTGGGACCGATGTTTTCTAACATCGATGTTACTTTTCGATGGTTTTATTGATGTTAAACATCGATGTTTTTTCTATCGATGTTCAACACTACTACTCACTCATTTACTGATGCAGAAAACAGATATAAAACTGCTTAGCTTTATCTGTTATTCTATTTTATACTATAATTAACTGAAAAAAATTTGTTTTGACATGAGATATTAAATTAAGAATATCTAGGATAGATCACAACACTATTATATTGTTAGACTATCGAGATATCTAACAAATTTATTTTAGCAAGCTACATATTAATATTGATTATTGCAAAAATTAGATTAAACATTTATTTATTCCGCTCCTAACAACAGATTAGCTTTTATAGCAATAGATCAATTAAATACTTATAATTTATTCAATCATGCATTATTCATATTCAGGTTTTCTCAAATTAAAAATGTAACATATTTTAAGTTCAGCTTTTAATTAGAAATCTATTCTTACAGTGAATCCAGATATATCAAAAACACTGCATATTCTGTATTATTTAATACAATATATGATATTAATTGGACTAGTTGGAAGTTTTGTTTCAGCAATTTGACTATAATTAACTAATTATAATGTAAGGATTTTTTTGTAGAAGCTCCATTATGAAATAATGTAGTAACACTTAAAGTAATTATACAGTTTTATATTAAATTTATTATTGTAATATTTAAAATTCTAAATTTTTTGCATTTTTCTAAAATTTGTAAATAAAGTGCTATGTTTGTGTGTGTAAAAGTTCATTATTCAAATGTTTGTAACTAAAGGGACAGCTATATAACAGACAACCAAATATACAATTAAAAATTCTGTGCAGTAATATCATATATTTAAAAGATTTAAATTCTCATTAATTATAAAATTTTCTACAAATTAATAATTTAAATTTATACTTTGATAACTCCATTTATTAATTAATGAAGTAAATCCCTGATTTATGTGGTTAATTCATCCAAAAATATCAATGTAAATTGTAATCCAATAATGCTTAAATTTGAAATACATGATTGTTACATTAAAAAATGGAATGGCTAAATGAAATTTATGAATATATTTTAAACATCGATAATAAAATTTAAGGCCATAAGTGATATTTCAATAAAAAGTAAATTGTTTAATGAATCCTCATTGGCATTTCATGAAAATTCAACAAAAATAAAGAGAGTTAAGCATCTGCATATCTCTGAAACCACATAAGTTGGGAGCCTAAATAATGAAATTAGAATTAATAAAGCTTGCCTGAGCAAAAATAAAATTAGAAATTCCAGAAATAGTTTTTTTACCTTATATATTAGTATAAATTCTAGTTTAGTTGAGTTATGAATAAATATAATGATTTTACTCAGATTTAAATACTGTAGAATTTAAATTAATTAAAGCTTACAGAATTCATTGGACTGCGAAATTATATAATTTTTTAATTTTATTTCTGTTGTTTTCTTATACATAGTTAAATGCATTCTATAATTCATAAGTAATTTACTGCTATTTATTTTAACTTTATTCAAGTTAGTTATAATCCATAATGGATTAAAGTAGGTTAGTTATTTATTAACTTTATACAGATATTTAGATTTCACAGAAATTCTAGCATTAGAATTATTGTTTTAGACTTGGCTTAACTTGAACTACAGTCTGCTTAATTATTTTGCACATATGGGATATCCTCATTTCTATGGATCTGACATTTTTCTAAAAAACTATGAAAGAAAGAACACTGTTATCCAGTGAAGAATTGCTATTATTCAGTTGAAGAATTTTTTTATTCATCTGCTTGTGCAGAACATGCCAGAAGTTCATTTTTTTAAAATAGAAAGATATTATTTTTGATAAATCTAATTTTATTCTTTTTCTTATAATATTTTGTATTGATACTTTTTGTGACAACTGATATTTTCAGAGATATTCAGGGATAAAAGTAATAATTTTTAAATAACTAATGTAATAAACAATATTTCTATCAAACAATACATTTTTCTTAAAAGCTATGGATTATAGAAAAAATGAAATACACAGCCTGCTACTTTTTCTTCTGGATTTAGTTTGAAATGAAAGTAATAATAGCAATAAAAAATATAAAAAGTTTATGAAAAATAATAAGATTGTTCATGCATTTACATTTACAGTACTTATACAGTACTATATAGGATGTATTTCTATAGATTAGAAATTTCTTCAAAAATTTAATTACACACACACACACACACACACACACACACACACACACACACACACACGCAGTCTCAAAGTTATATAGATGGATCATTCCATGAAACCCTACATAAGTCAAAGGATATGTATGTCGGAGAATACATTATACAATATTAGTGTGTCACAATGATGTAACATTAAAAATAATTATATTAATAAATAATTACATAAGTCACATGGTAAAGAAGTTGCTTACTAAATGGAGGATTCAGGTTCAATTCCAAGTCACACACTTCCAGTTTTTCTAGAGGGGTCGGGATTTGAACAATCATTATCAAAAAATAATCCTAAATATGATTCTATGTAAGTTGGGGATTGCTTATACAGGGTATATTTTACCACCTATCACTCTTTTTTCTTGGAAATAGGGTAGAAAAAAAGGGTGGTATGAGTAGTAAAATACACCCTATACATAAAATATTGAAAAATATATATCCTATTACATCTATCAAAAAAATAATAGGATATATATGATAACAATGATTACAGCTTGGAAAACTAACTATAATAATGGCTATTTGGACTGCAATTGTTGCTATTATTCATGAATAACTGTTAAAATATCAGTTTTAGAAGAAAAAACTGGATATTAAAATATCTTAAAAAGGAGTACAGTTAGATTCTTCCAAAAACTTATACCATCCAATTTAAAAAAAAATTCTAGTACATGCTAATCTCCTTGAACTAAAAATTCCAACCCATATATTTTAAGAAGCAACTAAAGAATGCTCGCTCTTATCTATTGATATCCTTCCACACTTCGGTCAGGATTCCTTCCCTCTTTACTCATGCTTTTTATTTCATTCTTCATTCATCAAATGGTTAAACTATTGATTATGCCCTCTACTTCTTTCATAAAGACAAAATTAAAAATATATGTTACACAAGTGGATGCACAGAAAAAATTTTTTGTCATAGATCCTAATGTAATTTAAAATAAAAAAAAGAAACAGAATGTATATTTTTCAGTTTTTTCTTTATTATTTGTAACTTTCAAAAAAATCCATAGTCCATAGAATTATTATATATTATATGCAAATTGTTTATTCAAAGTCATTACTTTACTTTTATTCTTGAATATATCTGAAAATATTAGTCATAGCAACAAAGTGCAATTACAAAAATATAAAGAAGGAATTTAATTAAATTTTCCAAGGAAAAATCAAATCTTTCCATTTGAAAAATAAAGTTTTGGCACAATGCTGCATATGCAGAGGCATATATAAAATTTTCTATTGTGAATTTTAATTTAAAATAAGAAAGTAATAGGACATGCATTAAAAAAAATGCCTAAATTAATATATCATATCTTCATCTATAATCATAATATATCATAATATATCATTTTTTCATCTATTATTAATAATTAAACTATAATTTTTGATTATTTATCTGAAATAAAAATGTCTGATTTAAATCATGAGAAAAATGTTTCAAAATTCATGACAAAAATGTCATTTTTCATCAAATCAAAAATTGTCTGGGTGCTTTTAGGATAACATCCTTACATTATTCCAATTCAAAATCATCATGACATATAACAAGTTTCCATTTCAGATAAGTTATATTATAATTTGTAAGTTACAAATGCAAGCATGTTAATTTATAGCATTTAAAAATTCATATTATTTTATTTATTTATATTATGCATTGTTTGCTGATATTAAATACCATAGTATTATAATATGATGTTACTCATGCAACTTATAAATCTTTTTCACTCAGAGAATAATATAATGTGTAGATGCAACCATAGTCCATCTGAGAGTTTTTTATTTAGAGAATTTTTGATTGAATTTTTTCTGATTTATGAAAAATTTGAGTTTCACAAGAAACTTTGATCCCAATTATTTATGTAAACCAAGGTAATGCCTATATACAGATATAAACAAATTTTCATGAATTTATAACCAAGATAAATAAACTTGCTTAAATGGCTCATAGTGGAAAATATATATATATTGAATTAAACTAATATTAATAATTATTTAAAAATTTGAACTATGATGTTGCCATCTATTAACTTAATTATTAAATAAATAAATTTATTCTAATGTGGAATAATTTAGTAATTAATAATTGAACTATAATTTGATTATATTTCCAAAGTAAAAATTTGCCTTTGTCTTGATGATGGCACTCTAGTACTGATTTTAAACAAATATATATGTGCATGTAGAAAACTATCTGTAAAATATGTCTAAAGATTTTGTAAAGAAATAAAATTAAATACCACATATAATATAAAATATTCATAAATCTTATTTTTTACCTGCTAAAACAAAACAGCTATTAAATGTGTTTATATACACAAAATATAGAGAATATAACATATAGAATCAAAAAGTTTTTATGTATAAATATATATTAATTCTTAGCACTTTGTATTAACATTATATATATAATTTCATCATATTTGTGTTTTTTTTTTATTGCTTCCTAACTTATTTTTGTAAGACTTGCTTTTTAAGTCAAATTTTATATGTCTAATTTACCTACATACATTATTACCTCAGTTATAATTAATGAGATAATATAATTATTTTATATTTGAATATTTTATTAATTTTAATATGAATTTTATCATTCTACATGTGTTATTTGCAGTTATAATTAATGAAATCATTACCTCATTAATTTTATCATTATTATGGCAAAATTGAAAACATTATAAGCTGAATGTATAACCTATCAAGAAAGTAGGATATAAAATATAACTCTTGTAATGCAATAGACATGTACGGTTTACATCATAATATCATATTATTATGATAGTTATTATGGCACATGATAACTTTGGTATTAATAGCAATGTTAATTCTTATTACTGAGATAGCATAATTATTATTACAATATTACCTTGTAAAATTGCATTATTGCATTGTATATTAAATTAAAGATATTTTAAAAAATATTTTGTATGCAAAAATTTTTTAACCAAAGTTTAATTCACATAAGTTGGGGATTTTGTTTTTGTTATGCTCAATATCAACATCATCTGTTGGCTAAATCTAATACTATATCATTTTATATAATTATAAAATACAAAATAATATTTAAAATTAATTTTTTTATTTTAAATTTTTAATAGTTTATGAGAATTCTTAATCATATTTTCTGGATTAACATTGAAGGAAAGGATAAAAGTTTCAATGTTGTCAGATAATCAAATTTAAATAAAAATTTTATTTAAAGATTCATAATTTAAGTTTTATTTGATCTAAGAGTTTTGCTATTTGTTTACTGGTTTTATTATAAAAGAATAAATTTTTATTACTGAAATTTCTTAATAATAATAAAGTTTTCTCATTTTATTTTTAGAATGGCTGTTGATTTGGTTGTATGTTCTGCATTAGGATGTGATATGTTTGACTGTGTATTTCCAACCAGGACTGCAGTAAGTACTCTATATGTATTCTCTTTGATTACTTATGATATAATTATTCTCAATTTGAAAAATAAAATTCTTTGTTTTACTTCTTTTATTCATAGAATTTAATAAATTTTATTCTACTAAGATTTTTATATCTAGTTTTATTTAAAATAAATAAAAAATTTATCAGTGTTACAACTTATATTTACTCAAATATATAATCATTAGAAAAACAAACTTTTATAAATGATGATTTTATTTCAGAAAAGATTTTATTCAAATATAAATGATTATTACTTTGATATTGAATTGGGACATGGAATTTTCATTTCTAGCAATTACTTCTTTCTGACTGGCTTTCTTACTCTGTGAGTTTTCTTTGAACTAGATATAGAAAATATTAGCGCAATTGAAGAATAAAAATTTAGACATAATGCAACATTACCAGCAATATAATTTTCAAATCTTAGTTAAATCATAAAATCTGCCAGATATCTACATAATAAAGCAGACTCTTGCTACCTGAAGAATCACGAATCAATTCTGCATCCTATACTTCCCCTCCCTTTTTTCAGAATGACCAGGTCTAACTTGTTGATTCCATCCTCTATTAACAGAGCTGACTCTATTACAGATCTAGCAATCTGTGATGAGGATATATTTGGCACATTTCACCTTTATTTTTTTTCCATGCAGATTTTCAGCATAAAACTTACAAAATAATTTAATCTAATCTGAAATCATAAAATAATTGCCTATTTATTCAATAATTTTAATTACATTATATTTTTCTGTTGTTTTCCTAATAAATAATTGATTAATTGATTTTAATATTTAAAATTTAGAAACTCTTTTTTAAAGTAAATTCCATTTTTAAAAATATTTTTTATTTAATAGAGATTTGGATCAGCTCTTGTTACAGAAGGGCAGTTAAATTTAAAAAAAGAATGTTATGCCAAAGATTTCCAACCAATTGATGAAAATTGTTTCTGTTCCACATGTAAACAATATACTAGAGCATATTTACATTCCATTGTCACACGTGAAACAGTTGCCTGTCATTTACTCTCTGTTCATAATGTAGCATTTCAGGTAAATATAACATTTGTTTTTTTAATTTATAACTTTTGATGAAATTTTAACAATATTAAATAATTACTTAATAAAGTAGATTTTATAATAAACTTGAAATAATTGAATAAGGATTTTTTTGGCTAAATTTGGAACTCTCTTTTTACTTAATATAATATTTTAATTAATATTATTTTTATTAATCAAGACATGTATAGCATTATAAATTTTTTACCTAACTTTAATTTTTAATTAATTTTTTATTTCTGTTCTTCTAACTTTTAAAAAAATTCTTAAACATTGCTATTCATTGTTAAAAAAATATCAATTAAAGATTTGATGCAGTCTATTCAAAAGAATTATTATATTGCAGTTTAGGTGATAAAACCCTTAGTTTTTCTTTACAGTTTATATTTTGAAAATGTTTTGAATAACTAATTAAACATGAAGTTTCAATAATATGGTTATTATAATTTTATTTATAGTTATTATCAAGAAATAGTATAAGTTGTGTTTATTCTATGATTGAAAAAAATCATAACAATAGCAGTTCTATAAAATTTGTTCAAAATAAATTTCCTTCTTGTTGAAAATAATTATTTTATAACAATTGAAATTATTAATATAGAATTATTGATATTTGTTAAAGCTATAAAAATGGCTTTGTTATTGAATATTATATATGATTTAATTTTTGTTTTGTTAAAATTTCTTTTCCATGATTTGATATCATTTTCCTAGATTTTAATTTGCTATTTGAAATATTTCATAATACTTTTTGAATAATAACTATAATGCTTCAGCTAGAAAAATTAATTTATTTCCCGTTGTTACAGAGAAAGGATTTGTTTTTTCTAGCTAGTTTTTTTGATATTGGTTGTAAATTGCATTCCAATTTTAGAAATTTTAGCGTGAAAAATATGTATCTAATAAATGGCATAAATATATGCTAAAATTCATAATTTTTTATTTTCAGATGAATTTAATGAAATCTATTCGTGAAAGTATTAAAGAAAACAGATTTCCTGAATTTGTAAAAAGCTTTATGAAGAAAGTATATCCAGATCACCAGTATCCAAAATGGATTCGTGATGCATTGCATTCTGTGAATATTAATTTATCTTCTACAAATAGCTGATGATAATTCAAAATTAATTATTTTACATTTGAAAATTTTATCAATTTACAACCTATCGGTAAAATAAAATTTTAATATAATTTTATCATTCTATGTGTCAAATATTTATTTGAAATGTTCAGTTTTCCATAATGATATTAGCAAATATATATGCAGAAAAATCTTAAACTCCTAATAACTGGAAAAATGAATATATTACCAATATTTAATAAGACTAATGACAAAAATTGAAATGACACAAAGATTGGAAAGATTTTAGTTTTATTAATTTCGTAATATGCAATTTCTTTTATAAATATGCATTTTAGCTTTTATATGTCAGCTATTATCAATTGGTTTTTGAAATGTTTAGCTATATTTTATTCTAAACAGCCAAACTTCCCCTAGCAGTTTATTTTTTGAATTAACTACCAAATTAATAATTAATATTTAAATTTACACTATGGTGTCATCTGTTGGATTAATAATTATTAATTTAAATTTAGGCTAAGGTGGCGCCACCTATTATTTAATAATCGAACTTTACTTTTTTAACTAATTTCCCAAAATTAAAAATTTGCCTTGGCCTGGAATCGAACCAGGGACTTTGGGTTACTGTCCCGACGTCTTACCAACTAGACTACCAAGGCACCAGCAGATTTTCAATTTTGGGATGTATATAATTTAGGAATTATCGTACTTATGCTGATAGCAGCATCTATCTATTATTATTAATTAACAGATGGTGCCACCTTCTTAGCCTAAATTTAAATTAATAATTATTAATCCAACAGATGGTGGCACCGTAGCATAAATTTAAATATTAATTATTAATTTGGCAGTTAATTCAAAAAATAAACCGCTAAGGGAAGTTTGGCTGTTTAGGATCATTTGGATTGCGTGTATCCCCTTAGAATTGCTGATTTATATTTTATTTAAAAAAAATTGCTAGTAATTGTATAAATTTAACAAATTAAAATTATGCATTAAATTATAATCATGTTCAGAAAACTATTGTAATAGTTAATATAGAATGCATTGTATAGTAGATTCTAGCTAGTTTGAAATAAGTAATTCAAACTTAATCTTGTTTTAGACCAAGCTAACCTTGAATTATTGAGAAATTCAGAATATTTAGAATATATTTTTAAAAATGACAGTGAAGTTTATGGATTTATTAATAATAGAATATTGTTTACTTAGTACAGATAGTCCATGACTTATGACCATGATGCAATCTTTGATATTATATTTATGATTTGTCAACACAATTCATTTGCATTAAATCCATATGCAATGGTTTGATATACCACATTGTCCATTTATATCTAGTTCCTTTAGCTGTATTAAATTTAATATGATTCTGTATTATGGTATAATTAGTTAGCCACTGGCCACTACATGCCCAAATACACCAAAAAAAAAAAAATTTGTTTTCTTATCTGTCAAATTTGAGATTTTGCTGTTGAATCCTTGTACCAACCATAACTTTCATGATAAAAATGGAAAATACAATAAAGAAAGCACATGCCCCGGCTCTTACAGGCTTGAGACTACTTTGGTCTCTGGTGGATGAAAGTAGGTAATGATTATAATTTCTGAAATAAATAAAATGGATATTTCGTGTGCAAACTGAACCCTCGGGCCAACATTTTTGATTGAAAAAGCCAGAAATTGAAATCAAACAAAGAGAAGTATTCAGTCATATAAATAGGAAGTAAACTATGATAATTTAAAACAAAATTTATAATGAGGTTGGGATTTAGTTTTCTAAAAGACGCGAATAAAGATTCGAAGCTATAGAAAATAGTAATGGCAATACTTCTGGTCCCAGGAGTTTGCACATGCACAGGAACAGAAACATGGACTTCACATGCTTATTCCTTTATTATATATGATGCAGTGATTCTCAACCTATGATACATGTACACTAATGGTAAGCGATGACTTACAGGTGGCATGTGAAAGATAAACTATTCTTGAAAAATGATATTTAAATAATTTTTTCAAATAATATAAAACTGGTATAAAAAAAAAAAGAAATTAAAACTATTACTCCATTATATTGATTACTGCCTTTGTCAAATCTTTATCATAGACAAAAATGTCCAGTCTTATTGCACTCTAGGTTATACACCATTTTAACGCTATACTGTTCAATTGCCAGTGCAATAGTTTTTGTTATTCTTACAGGATTAGTTTGGAATTTGCTAATAGTGGGAACTGGTACAAGTGCTCATATTTCTATGGCATGCAAAGCTAAATTACATTTTAAGAACACTGTTTTTAGTTCTTCATACAACCAGAAAAAACATTATAATCACAATTTTTCAACATGAAAAATTGATTTCATGCTTGCAAAATGGAAAATGCATGATTTAAAAATAATACCCTCGTAAATTTTTGGATTCAGAGAAAGAATGGTTTTAAAGACATTGCAGAAAAAGCTATTAAATTTTTAATGCCATTTTGCACCAGCTATTTATGTGAAAAGATATTTTCAACAATGTTATATTTAAAAAACAAATATAGAACAAAATTAATACTTGAGCCTAATTTATGCTTAAAACTAAGTAAAATAGAGCCTGATATTAAAAAATTTTGTTTTGCAAAACAACCTCAAGGTTCTCATTAATTTTAATTAAAAAGTTTTCTATAATAATTTGATTTTTTTATGTAATAATTTTGGAAATGCTAGTAATAATAATAGATATTTTGTTTTTAAATAAATTAAATATTTAACTTGGTAATTATGTTTTGGTTACCAAAACACTAAAATATTTTTATTTTCCTATCTGTTTTTTATTTTGATGCCAAAATTTTTTATAAATGGTGATGTACAGAGAAATTTTGATATTCTTTGGTGATATTCAGAACCCAAAAGGTGAGAATTGCTGATATAATGAATAAAGGTAATGGGATATTGATAAATACTGTATAAGATATTTCTGGTTTATGATCTTGATGATTCAGATCAAACCCTGTTGTAAATGGAGGACTATCTGTATTTATATTATAAGAAATTAAAAAGATTCCGTTTTATCTAAGCAAAAAAAAATCTTTAAGGCTTGCTTGCTTTGCATGATTTTTCAATAAAGTGATCTTTTCAGAAGCAGATCATTTTCCTCTTTCTGCCATTCTATATAACTCTAATAAATAAAGAGAAATGTCCAAAAGATGTACACATAATGATTTATATACTTCAAATAAATTCAGTTCTTAAATACTAATAATTTAGATTGTAATGTTATGTAACAGACTAAACAAAAAGTTGAACTATTAAGACTACTATATTTTTAAAAAATTAATAAAGCTATGCTAATTGTTTTTATATTCTAAAATAATCTAAGCATATTTATATAAATTAAAATGTTTTATGTTTAAAAGTGCTTTAATTTATATGATGATATTAGAACTGTTGTTTGTTAATACATTTTTTATTTTTTTTTTAAATTGGTCACTAAAAAAACAACAACAACAGCTGGGAGGACAATGCGGGTGGGCCATACCCTCCATAAAAACAGGGAAGAAGAAAAAAAATAAAAAAATAATTGTCTTGCTGTTTCACATCATTATCCAAGGATTTTGTCACTGCATGTTACATTACTAGGTTTGATCAATGTAATTTACTTATAGAAATGTTAAATTTTTCTTTCTATAAATTTATTCTATATAATATCAACTTCTAGTCCCAAATTTTGATTTTCTATTTATTTATTATTAATTATTTCACAATGTTGTTTTATTTTTCTGCATAAATTGTTATTATATGTTGTTATATTATTATAAGATGAAAATCTCCATTATCAACCAAACAGATATTGAAGAAAATAAACAAGAGAGGTTGCATAATTATTTAACATTGGCCAAAATAAAAAGATGAAGAATTTAATCATGAATAAATCAGATATACCCATTCCATGAATCATTTCAAAAGATTTGGAATTTAAAAGCTTGGATAGATATATTGATATAGTTTATAAATGTGAATATTTAGTAAATTATTTGAAGATATATAAATAACTTATTGGAAAAAAATTATATAAAATCTGAAAAATAATTTCAGATCAAGAAAAAACAGAAATATCTTGGAAAGGCTATTAAAAACTAATGATATATATATATATAAAAACAGTTATGATATTTTATTTTCTAACAATTTAAAACATACATTTATGCTAAAACATTCCTCAGTTTGAGTTCTTTTGGTCTTTCTGTCACTACTACTATTATATATTGGTAATGTTTTTATTTTGACCAATTACCAGGGGTTTAAGAAGATTTTTTCTTAATTATTTTGTTAGATATTAAAGACTGTTTTTAGATTATTAGAATAAATCTTCTGGTAATAGTCTGTTTTAACTAGTAGTTTATAAATCTTCTGGAATAGTCTGTTATAAATAGTACCTACAATAGCAAAGGTGATAATTGCTATAATTAATATTTTCTCAAAGATAAATACTCATATTTCGAGAATAATTTTATCTAATTTTATTAGAAACCTTTTTATGAAGAAAGTGATAGAATGTGTTTTTAATGCAGTATATTATTAAATTTCCAAAACTTCTTGCATCTGCTACATTAGAATTAAAGTTAAAAAATTATTTACTGATAAATATCAGTAGTTATTATAGAAATTAATAAAATTTGATTCATTTTTTACTCCCTGATTTAAATTAATATATAAAATCCATAAACAGCATTTATCAGGAAAAGTTTTACTACTACAGAAATGTTTTAGAACTACTTATGAGATTGTTATCTGTACTACTGACTTACAGAAAAGATTTACACACGTTATTATAATTCAATAGTTTTTTTATCATATAGCTGCTATTAATTAAAATGATAATATAAATTCTAATAAATTTGAGAAGTATTGTTGAAATTTCTGCTTTACTTAAAATATTATTTTAAAAATTGTTTTGTTAAAATTATATGTTTATTAGTATTTAAAAACATTTTAAATGATTTTAATATATTTTGTTAAAAGAGAAATTATAAATAAATAAAGTTTTTATATTTTATTGGATTTTATTTAGATTATTGTCATTGAAAAATAATATAAAAGATTTAATAGTAATTTCTATCATCATAGTAAAAATTCACACACATATATTAACAACTCATTGTAATCTATAATCCACACAAATAATTTAAATAACAAAAGTTTTGTATACAGGTAAAAAATTTGTATGCAGTTATATTTATCATTGTGACAAATATTTGCATATATTTCTTTTTTCAAGGTTTTTATTACAATCACTGGTTACATTAGTCTGACAGATTACATTTCATTTTTCTTTATGAACTATTCCATCTGCTAGATAAATGGTTTCATTCATATTTTAATATTCTTGATAATTTGTCAAAATATACTGTGTGTGTTGCTTAGTTATACTGTAGTTTAACGATATGTACAGTGAATATTATTTCAAGTACAAAATGCTGGACAATAATATATCAGTGAAGTGCAGTTAGAAAAAATAATTCTTTTCGAATAAAAAATCACATACCAAAAAAAATTTCTATTTCAAATTAGAAAGAATTGATTATACAAATAAATTTAGCCTAATACCTGTTTAATTAACAAATTGTTAATGTTTTATTGTTTAATTTCTTTGTTTAATTCAGTTAATAAGAAAATTATCATAATTATTTATTAACACTCGTGCTATATCACGGTATACCTAGCGCTGCTCAGTAATTTCTGGTATATCATTTATAGGGAGATATTAGTTTCTGGGGTACAATTGTCGCCTTACCGAAGCACGGCGAAAGTGGTACACATCGAAAGGGGGCTGAAAAACACAAAAAACCCTAGTGAACCAATGGTCAAAGATCAAACGTTTATGAGATATAGACCCGCAAAGTTCCGTTTATTGCAAATGGCGCATGTGGTTTGGCGTTGTGCCTGGCGTCGCTGCGATCTGCCTCGCGACGCGTCCCGTTCCCGTGCTCCACTACTTATGCCGCCCAGATGCCTCTGTGTCTTGTAAACGTTTGAATTTTGACCCCTGGTCCATTAGGGATTTTTTGCGTGTTTCGGCCCCCTTTCGATGTGTACTATTTTCGCCGTGCTTCAGTAAGGCGACAATTGTATCGTTTCTGGTTTGCGAGATTTTTTGATGCTTATAGGTAGAATAGTATTTATATCTAAAGATGGAAAAAATAAAACCTTTGGGTGCAATTATCTCGTCATAATGGCATCATATATCGAAACTTTTGTGACTTCATACACTGATGTTTTTGATGCCATCTATTGTTACGTGGTGCGTCGGAATTATTGTGACGTCACACACTAGTGACGTTCTGTCGTCATACGTCAGAATTGTTTTGACGTCACACACTGGTGATGATCTGGCACCTCATGCATTGTTACGTTGGAACATTTGTGACCTGAGCACTCATGCTATGTCACAATGACTTCACACACTGTTTCATGATGCCATTGTTAAAGCATATTTGATGTCGCATACTAACAACATTCTGGGACGTCATAAGAACGAACTTTTTCAACGTTACTAATTATTACGTCATATTGATGCCACACATTGATAACGTTTGTGATGTCATTCATTGTTACGTCATGGCACGTCATGCTTGTGAGACATGACGTCATCCCTATCTTGTGCTTTGCGAAATTAACAATAATAAAACAACAGGCTGAAGGATTTAAACACATATTTTAAATTCAAAATGAAAATTGTCCCAGGATTAGCAATTCTGACCCAGGGTATCTTATATTATTTGCGGGGAAAGTCATTCTGCAAAGTTTGATTCCGTTAGGTCGAACAGTGTGGGAACCTAGACGGAACAACGAACCCAACGTGAACGAACCCAATGTGCCCCACCCTCTGGGGGGCGATTTTGATTTTGGATACTCTGTGTTGTTCGCAGGATCATCGGAAGTCATACGATAGTCAAACGATGTGGGAGGAAATGCGGAACGGAAAAACAGACAAGCGTTGCATTTTGTATATATACAGGGTGTTTCTTACCACACGTACCACTCTGTTTTCTCGAAAACGCGATGAGATAGGAAGTAGGGCGAAAAATTTGATCACTAAAGTATATCCGGAGAATCGAATGGGGCTGATAAAAATTTTGTGGGCCAATCGGAAGTAGGGGCATAATGGGTCAACTTTGAAATCTCCAATGGAAACGTATGCCGATTTAGGCATAATTGGATAGAACTGTAAAAAACAACTTTGTGTACGCTGCGGAACACTTCTGAAGCAGTGGCGTAGCTGACGGTCAGCAGACCCCGCGACGCGGGGGGGCCCGAGCTTCGTGGGGCCCCAACTCACCCTGAAGAAAATACTTCTAAAAAACAATCAACCAATCCCCAATAATCTCGATTTTAACGCGGAACAGTTAAATCTATTTAACGTAGACGTCGGCGTTCGTTAGCTGGAACTCTGAAACTTAATTAGCGCTAATTTACAATTTATGTATTGTTTTCACATACCGTATTACTTCGAATTTAAGTCGCAGTAGGATTTTAAAATTGGAAAAAATAAAAATGATTTTATAATATGTATTAAAAAATAAGAAACATTTTTATTTACTTAAATAGGTACTAATATACATAATAAGCTACCGAATAAATTGTAATCAACGATCGTAATACTATGCGCATACAGAGAGCGTAAAGCAAAAGCCCGAACGTTGGAGAGTGGGAGAAATAAGATGTTAAAGTATTCGCTTTGAATTTAAGCCGCACCGAAATTTTACGTCTTAAAAATCCGAATAAAAAGTGCGGCTTAAATTCGAAGTAATACGGTACATTTTTTATGTCTCCGAATGCAGCGATTATTCGATTAAAACGCTATAGTACATCTAATGCGGAGCTCTCGAAAGTGGCAAACTATCACAAACTAAGCTATATACATCTATACGACACAAGTTTAAAATCTTATACATAGAACAAATAAATCAAATTAGGCGTATCATTTGTTAGAATGTAATCATTTGTTTAATGACGCAAGTGCAATTAGCAGGTTTAGCTATCCATAGAATGCGACAGCTAAAACACAATATCAATCTACTCATAGAAGAATTTGCAAATAAAAATGCCAAACGTTTGGAACGATTTCGTGCGTGTAAACTTAAATATCTTCTGATGTATTTAATTGTTGTTTAATTTGTCCAAATAAAATTACTTTCATTTAAATCAATGTAAATCTGTTTAAACGTTTTACAATTTGTATATATGTTATGGGACAAACCCAAATTCAGGAAGGACTAGAATTTCCCAGTCAAAACGAGAACGTCCTAACGCTTGTCGGACGTTCTAGTATTTCCTAAACCGAACTCGAACATTTCCTATTCAAAGTCCAGAATTTCTAGATTTCCTAGTCAAAACCCGAAGTGGCCAACAGTTAAAACAAAAGTCTTCGTATTTAATGTATTCCCGCTCAGTTTTCGATATTTGCCAGCAGAATTTTCTTTCTTTAGAGAATATTCACAAGAATAAACAAATCTTATTGAAGAAGGCTGCAATCTGTGCCAGAGGAAGTACGTAAATAGGGCTAAATCCGCCTTAAATGCATGAAGCATTGTGTATTTGAATTATGTTTGTATAAAAAGAATAACATTTTGTGTAATTCTAAATGCCCAAAAAGCCTACCTTGCAAAATAAATAACAGGTTCCTAGTTATTTTGTTTATTTTTGTATTTATGGTAATACTGTGAATATAAAAATTGTTGATTAATTGATAAAAAAAACATTATTATAATGAACATAATTCATATTTTTATTACTTGATAGGAAATAACAATTTCATTGTTATTTTCTGTTCTGTTGAGAAAATGAAATAAGACAAATTGAAAATAGAGTTGACCCTAATTCATTATTACACGGTTGACTTTAAAAAACTGAAATTGCTAATTTTTTAATTTTTATGGACAAATATTTTAATATTTTTATTAGTCGAAGTTCAACATAAAATACAAAGTAAAAAATTTTTAAAGTTGAAAAACACAACTAGGTACCTCTTATTTATTTTTGCAAGGTAGGCTTTTGTGGCATTTAGAATTACATAAAATGTTATTCTTTTTTGCACAGACGTAATTTAGATACACAATGCTTCGTGTATAGTGTTTCCGAGCGAGAATTCCTTCCCGCCCGTTCCCGGAATTTTTTTCGTTTTCCCGTTTCCGAATCCCGATAAACTTTTCTCGAGAAATCGAGAAAATCGGCTCCTAGAAGTGGAACCCAGTAAAACCTAAAATGGGAAATAAAAATACTATTTACAATGTATCTTTTAGAAATTTTTCTTTTTTATCGCTATCTAAAGTTACGTTGTGGTACAATATTACATGTCATTAGAAATACACGCGCGACACCAGAATCAGATAACACATGACTATCTAATTTTAGCTCTTGTAAATCGAGCATTTTTGATCGAGAAGAACAGAAAACAGTTTGTGTTTACACAGAAAAATATTTTCACAATCCAGGATTTGATTACAAAGTCATCTTCAAGTGAACTAACTAAGATAGCTTACCTTAATATGACATTATAGTCAAATCCTGGGCTGTGAAAATAAATATTTCTCTGTCTAAACACAAACTATTTCTGTTTTCCGTGATAAATAGTTTCCATAAAGTAACTGCCGATATTACCACCCACATTCGATCAGTTTGTTTGAGGCTGACGATTATGAGTATGTTAACATATTCGTAAAATCTCACTGTATACTATAAATTCGATTAAATAAAGTTTGCATTAATTACATTGTTTATATTTTGAGAAAACCTGAAATGTAACAGAAATCTAGTCAAAATGATACCGTAGTGACCATTGTTTAGCTCTCAGGGCAAGATATGCACTAGTCATGAAATTCCGGTCAATCTCCATTTAGGAAATTTTATTTACTCATTTTTTGCTCCGACCTTTCACAAATAGGAGTATCTCGAAACCTCTGAAAGATTACGCTGGGTCCACGAATCCCGTTTGCCCCACCTTCTCTACGGCTTTTATTAATATTTACTGTTATGGCCATTATTACAGATGATCAACGAAAATTAAATAAAAAGATTATTTCGGGAATTCTCGGGAAATACGATTTCCCGTTCTCGATTCCCGAAGGTTCCAAAATGTCAGGAATTTGGAAACACTATTCGTGCATTTAAAGCCGATTTAGCTCTATGTACTTCCATTGGCACAGATTACAGCCTTCCTCAATGAGATTTGTTTATCCTGGCTGATATTCTCTAAAGAAAGAAATATCTGCTGGCAAATATCGAACTCTGAGAGGGAATACATGAGAAATAAACACTTTTAACTGTTTGCTACTTTGGGTTTCTATTAGGAAAAACTAGAAATTCTGGTCTTTGAATAAGAAATGTTCAGCATTTCGTATTCGGCCTAGGAAATACTAGAACGTCCGACCAGCGTTAGGACGTTCTCGTTTTGACTAGGAAATTCTGGTATTTCCTGAATTCGGGTTTGTCCTGTGACATATATAATAAAATTATTTTCACCTATATAAAGTTTCACGTATTAATCTTATTAATAAATTAGTTTGCGTTAGGCTTTTTTTACATCGATGAACATCCAGTGTTAATACGTGAATTACATAGCATTTGAAATAAATTATATCGATAAATTAAAAAGAGGGGGCCCCATCGACATTTTTGCAGGGGGACCCCTCAGTCTTCAGCTACGCCACTGTACTGAAGCAACCAAGTATTATGCAGATTAGGTACTCGGTGGTAGTAATCGAACCATAGATGCGACAAGTCTTTCGCCATCACTGTTCAGCACAGAGCCATACTCAAGAACAAGGGTTTCGGACTTGTTTCAGCCCTTTGAGTGCACAGACGCCCTTTGTCGGATTATTATTATTATTATTATTGCTTGAATAGCCAAATCGGCGGCATCCTTTTTTTGTGATATCTCACAATCCGTAGATGATATTTAAAAACATCTTTTTTTTTGTGATATCTCACAATCCGTAAGTGATATTAAAATATTTTCAGTACATGTGGCGGCATCTTTTTTTGTGATATCTCACAATCCGTAAGTAATATTAAAAAACTTTCCAACAAAAGTTGTTTGTTTTTCACAGTTCTATCCAATTATGTTAAAATCGGCATTAAGTTGTTTGTTTTTTACAGTTCTATCCAATTATGCCAAAATCGGCATACATTTCCATTGGAGATTTCAGAGTTGACTCCTTGTGCCCCTATTTCCGATGGGCCCACAAAATTTTTATCATGCCCATTCGATTCTATGGATATACTTTGGTGATCAAAATTTTTCTCCCTACTTCCTATCATATCGCTTTTCCGAGAAAAAAGGGTGGTAAGAAACACCCTGTATATATAAAATTCAATGCTGGTCTTTTATATGTATATATATAGATGAGAAATTTAATTATAAAGTTCATTTTTTATTTATTTATGATGATAATCATTTAATGATATTCATATAAAACTTTAGTTAAGTTTTATAAGGCGGCCGGATGGCCGAGTGGTAACACGTTGGCACGCTGGAGGACCCGGATTCGCGTCCCGGATATTTTCGGGGTACTGGGTTCGGTCCGGTGATCCCCGTCCTTCACCATCCGACCCCCCTCCACGGGTGTGGGTGCAGCCTGTGGTTGGAACTGGCCCCGCCCCTTAATAATCTCCCTGATTGGAAAGGGGGCGTAAAATATGCCAAAAAAAAGTTTTATAAAATTAAAATTTAATTTTGAAAATGCATTTCAAATTATAACAAAAAGATTAATAATGCATTTTATAAAAAAAAAATTTAAAGTAATAGTTACTTTAAAATAAAAATACAGATACAGATTATTACAAGTAATAATCTGTACTTGTTTTCAGTTTTACGCGATATTTTTTTAAAAAGTTGTTATAAAATGCATAATTATGCGACATTAATCATTAATATTGTAACTTTGGCAATCTATGGCACTAACGTAAGTAGTACTAACGATGTCCATTGTTAGTACTAACAAAGTAGTACTAACGATGGACAATAAAAAAGTTTTAAATAAAAGAGTTTCTAATAGATCAGCCCAACTTGACTTCAAGTTGAGCAATTAGGCAGCCTACAAGAATCCTTTCTAAAACGCGTAATTACGCGGCACTAATTGTCAGAATTTTGAGGACGCGTAGTATTAACGATTGAATATGAATATTTTAAAAGTAGTTTTTTATTGGACAATAAAAAAGTTTTAAATAAAAGAGTTTCTAATAGATCAGCCCAACTTGACTTCAAGTTGAGCAATTAGGCAGCCTACAAGAATCCTTTCTAAAACGCGTAATTACGCGGCACTAATTGTCAGAATTTTGAGGACGCGTAGTATTAACGATTGAATATGAATATTTTAAAAGTAGGCCGTCCAACTTTATGTACGTACGTTAATCCAATTATTTAAGTCAGATCATCAGAAAGAACTATGCCAAGTATGACGATTGTAGCAGCTACCATTTTGAATTACAATATACTATAAAAACGCACAATCCAAAATATATATGTAATGTACAGTACCTAATGCATTTACGAAGAAAATTTTTAATAAAAATAATTAAAAATTAAAATTCAATATTATACACAGTGGTTATAAATTAACTGAACCTACTTACAGCACCAATTGTTACTTAAAATCCCTATATATACATACATATCAAATAAAAGGGACAATTTTTAAAATATATCATTTTGTCATGAAATTGTAAAAATATGAAATATTTGTTTAAAAAATTTTGATTACTGGTAATATTGATATATCATAATAATCTAAATTTTTAAGCAAATAGTAATAATAGTAGTATAAAATAATCATCAAATAGGCAAAGATTGGATGATTATACTATTATTATTAATTGCTTAACTAACTCAGGCCAAATTTGAAAAAGATATTTTTATTGCTTCCAAAAAGCTTTTTAAAATCAATTTAGTAGCTCAACAGATCATAATGGTGAAAACAGATATCATCTCATATGTTATAGGAATGAAAAACTTATTCTAGGTATGCAAGAAATTTTTTGTTTTCATTTCCAAAGGCTTGAAAAAGGCCAAAAGCATTAGAATTTCTTTACTTTATAGAGCTATGTTGTTATGTTTATAATTAATGTAGGATGGATATTAGATGATCATCATTATTGATAACAAAAAGCCTTTGAAATTAATGGCAAAATTAATTCTGGAATATTATTTTAAATAAATGTTAATCATTTATAATCAAACAATGCTATATAAGATAAATTTTTTATTGTATAAAAAAATTATACAAAATTATCAACCAAACTTATGGTTGTATTCATATTGGTATGAGAAATGAATAAAGACAATTTGACTTTTAATGTCAAATTTTTTATGAAACATTTATCACATCCAATACACACTCATTCATTCAAATTAATATAATTTAAAAATGTATATTTACATGAAGAATTAAAATATAACTTCTACATTCAACCATAATTATATATACAAAAATTTTACATGATCAAATACAATTTGATCAATATTCATTGGTAATGTTTTTATACAATAGTTATACATTTCAATTTACTAAAATATTCATTGCAATAAATGGTCCCCAAACCAAATATTTGGTAGCTTTTGATTATGTACAAATACATAAATATATATTTATTTCTAATTTTATGATATTAAAAAAAATATCTGTTATAACATGTACTTTTGGTTGAAAATATGTTCCTTTTTTATACCTTGAGGTGGTTTAAAAAATAATTTCAGATGGACAGTATCCTTATAGAAAGTACTTCTGAAATGATATTTGAACACACACTGTATGTTCATCTAATATTAAAAGCTTATAATTTATGATATACAGTATACTATTTTATAAATATACTGTACATTAGTCCAGCAAAATGTCCACTTTCTACTCAAAACAATTGTGCGGTAGTAAATTTACAGCAAGTAAAGTCTTTTTTGGTTAAATACTGCTGCAAAACAAATGTATTATTCTTATAATAATTATGAAAAAGTTTTTCATTTTATAAAACATTCTATACAATTTCTAAGAATTTAATTTAGATAAATACAGCTTCTGGTGGTGGATGTTGTGAAGAAATCCCTTGAGCTTGTGATGACTGTTGTTGAGACTGTTGCTGTTGGCTAGGGTCTACAACAATGGGATGTAAACTCGTAGGTCCTAATGGACTAGATATACCTTCAGACCAGTCTGATTGAGCAGAATGAGGTGAAGAACTAGACCACTGACCAGGAGATTCAGGAGAAGGCGTTAAATATGTTTCTGGTGCATGAAAATAATGCTGAGGTGTTGCTTCTGCACCACCATGACTGTGCTGTGAAGGAGGAGTAGGATAATGATATTGATGAGAATAAATGACTTGCTGATTAGATGTTGTCGTTTGAGCCATGCTATTTTTCGGAAGTGTATTACTAAGAAGATGCTGAAGATTTGTCATGTTGGACTGATATTCATATGGTGAACTTGAATTGGCACTTTGTTGAGATTGTAACTGAACAGTCTTTTGATGATGAGCAGCCCTCATAGCAGCCATATGAGTAGGTGACGTGGGAAGAGAAGGTCTTTGTTTATGAGATGTTACAGTGTAAGGATGAGAGGTAGGTATGTGTTGTGTTGTGAGACTGATGGGCATTGAATTTTGTCGGGGATGATGAGATTTTAAAGTCTGAGTACCTTGAATGGGCACAATCATGCCACAACTATTAACATAAATTTGTCCTCCAAATCCCATTGATGCAGGATCCATGTTTCCACCCATTCCATATCCCATATGTGAACCATTATTTACACAATCTTCATATGATGGTGGTTCTTTCACTGACATATTACAATTATTATCTATATTAGCTAGATTTGGATGAGACATTGCCAACATGTGTCCACTATACAAATTTGTATCTAAAGGAGAAGGTGTACCATCAAGGTAACTATTAGTGCAAGGAGATTCAAGAGAATTGACAGGTGAAAGAGTTGTGGAGCAATCCATTGTCATCAAAGGTGATGGTTCTTTTCGTTTCTTTACAGATGCCTTTCTTCTAATAGCAGCATCTCCAGCAATTAATAATGCTGCATCAGTTACATCCTTAGAAGATGGAAGACCAGCAATTGTATTCATCTTTGGCCTCTTTTTAGGTTTCACAGATTTTGTAGATCCAATAACTGTTGGTGGTGGAATCATTGATGGAGAACATCCTAATGGTGCACCAGAAAGACTACTCATTTGTGGACTTGGTGGAATGTATTCATCTAAAAGACGAACAATATCGTGATGCATTCTTTCAAGTGCCACATCACGGGGTAATCTATCCATATGATCAGTGATATCTCTATTAGCAAAATGTTCTAAAAGAACTCGTGCAGCTTGATAACTACCTTCTCTTGCAGCTAAAAACAATGGTGTTTCATCCTTTTTATCTTGAGCATCTCGGTTGGCTCCATGAGCAAGCAATACTCTTACAGCATCCACATTGTTAACAGATGAAGCCCAATGCAAAGCTGTTCTGTCTGCATTTGAAAAATGAATATATTTTAATATTTTAAAATATTTATAATACATCAAAATTATTTTTATATTTTTTATTATTTACCTTGATCATCACAAGCATTTACATCAGCTTCAGCATTAATTAAGTCTTCAACCATTCCTTCAATAGCAAGACGTGCAGCCAAAATTAATGGAGTCGTACCATCATACATTTGTGCATTTAGATTTGTTGCTCGATTTCGAAGAAGAATCTAATATAGAAAAATGAAAATTAATTCTTTTGTTATATAATAATTTTATTCCTATATGGCCTGGCATTAAGTTTTAAATAAATTAATTGTGAATTATTTTAGATATTAATAAAAAATAAATAAATTTTAAATAGTAACTATTTTTTTCCTAACTGAATTATATTTTCATAAAAATAAAAATGCTTACATAAAGATTTAATTTATTATTACCTGAAAAACTCCTTGAGCATCAGCTGCAATAGCAGAATGTAAAGGAGTACGCCCAGTGTTATCTTGAGAATTTGCATCAGCTCCAGCATCCAACAATCTTTTAGCTGCATCAGCTCGAGCATATCTAGCAGCAAGATGTAAAGAAGTTTCTCCTATTTAAAGTTAAAAAAATTTTTTAATTTTGTTTCAAAAATATGATATTTATACATATTTTATTTTTATATAAATGTTTAATATATTAAATTTTGGATTTTTAATAAGCTGCCTTACAAAGATATTATTTTTTTTAATTTGCCCAACATTGATTTTCTACAAAAAATTTTAATTAAAAATGATTACATATGTGAAAAATTTCTGTGTGTGTAACAGTATTAAATATATAACTAAATATTATATGAAATATGTTCAACAAATATTTTAATTTATGCAGAAAGTATTATTGATTTGAAGTATTATGGGTTATACTAGCATTAATAAAAAAAATCAAATTTCTACTAATCCAGCACTTCTCAAACTTTTCCACTTGGCAACCCCTTTTACCTGAGAAAACATTTTTGTGATCCTGGGTGTAGAGCTATATAAACTAGGAATATGAATTAAAACATTTGCTAGAATTTCTGCAACCCCCAAATTTTGTCACGCGACCCCATATGGGATTGCAACCCACACTTTGAGAAGCATTGTACTAATCATTTCAGCTATGGTTTTAGAAAAAAATTAAACAATGTCTAGTTTTGAAAAACAAAACTTACGTAAATATTATATTGGCAACATATCTTTTAAAATAATGCAATAATTACCTGTTTTTTCTGTGATCTTATTAATTTTGGCACCTTGCATAAGAAGATCCTGGATCATATTTATTGATCCATCTTCCTCCTCTCCATCATCACCAGTGTCTATGCCACCACCCCGGAAAGATGCTAACATAAGGGGCGTTAAACCACCTAAAAATAATAACAAAAAATATGTAAAATAGTCATTTCAAACTATTATAATATTTAAAAATCAATATTAAAAATATTCCTTACCAGGTCCCCTAACATCAACATCAACAGTTCCAGCTTCCAGATCACCATCTCTTTGAGGTGGAGTTAAAGCTAAAATATCTGGATTTCTAATATCAGCTGCATCTAAATGTTGTTGTGTCCATGGACGTGGATCATTTTCATCATAATCAGTAGTTGTTATCACAGTGTGAGTATCTCCAAAACTTGGATCTGGAGATCGATCACATTTAGATCTCTTCATAGGAGGATGTTCCATGTCATCATCACTCCATTGGCCACTATCTGTAGGGGCAGAATGTCCATCACCCATTTCATCAATTCTATGCCCCTGCTTGTGAAAATTCCTATATTATAAAATAAGAGTTATCATTATATGTCAAATTAAACAATTATTTTAAAAAGTATATATATATATATATATATGTATGTTTCCAATAAATTTATATTTTTTCTAACCTCATTTCTTGGCCATCAGGTCCACGGCGTCGAGATTGCCTTCTCTGACTTCCATTTGTTCGTAAAAAGCCTTCAGGAAACCAAGTGATTCCATGGGCCTTTTTTCTTTGTGTTGTTATTAGAACTCCAACTAAAAGGCCAAGAAGTACAATAACAATTCCTCCAATCACGACATAAACCATATTAGGATAGCCTGAATCTGTTGATGATGATTCTGCATCCTTTTCTGATCCACTGATCCCTTGTATATTGAAAGCTGTATCTAGTGCGTGTCTTGCATGAGCAGCTGCCAAAAATTGTGCAGCCTACAAATATTTTTAAAATTTTTAATAATTAATTTTTTTACTCGTTTATGTTTTATTTCATATATATGATTTATATTACTATAAATACATACTTTGCTTGCAGAATGGAAACAATCATTGCCAATAGACATAGAACATTTTCTGTTATCTATTTCTAAATAAACTTCAGTCCTATAAATTTTAGAACAATTTATATTTTTGTTTTGTATTACAAAAATAATCAATTTTCTTTAAAGAAACATCTAAATATATTTACTTACCCTGACTGGCTAATTGGCCTTTGTCGGTCTAATGTTCCTGAAGGATCTGGTTTATGCCAAGGATAGATCATGGGATATCCATCCTCAGCAGATTTTATCCTAACATTTGTCCGAAGTGCATGACCTATTTCTCTCAAGAAGGACACACTGTTATTTCTGAATATATTTGGATCCATCATAACCACAATTACAAGACTGCCTTCTGCTAATTTTGGAGGTTCTGGTTCACAATCTAAACCATCCCAATTGCATTCTTCATTATTACAACCATAATCACAATATCCATTAGCATAATTCCTCAAACAGTATGTATCATATTGTTCACTAAAATAATAAAATAAATAAAATTAATTCAGTATTTTTAAATAATTTAATAAGAATTGTCCAATTATTTTTTAATACTTACTTGCAAGGAAGAAGTGTTTGTTCACAATCAAATCCATCAAAAAGGCAATCTAAAGTGTTGCATTCAAAATTACATTTTCCATTATGAAAAACATCCCAACATTTAATGGCAGCAGTGCAGTTTGCCCAAGGATTTATACCTAGAATTGTAAAAAAAAAATTTTATATCATATTTATGGTAAGTTTTTACTTTAATCCATCAATAGTTAAGTGTATATATTTACCAAGAGAACAATCTCCTCCATCAAAATTGCATGCATAACTATTGCACTCCTCATTACATATTCTATTTCCCGATTTTTGTTCACAATTATTACTCTGACATAATTTCTTCTCTTCATCTAATGATTTTTGAGGGATTGTATTTGGTGTTACTACTGATCCTGCACCTCCTTTAAAAAATGGATCAAAAGTTTCACAGTGATATCCATTCCAATTTGCTGGGCATTTGCAAACAAATTTTCCTGTTAAAACAAGACAAAAAGATTTAATAATGAAAACAAATTAATTACCAAAAATTATAATTTAATAAAATATGAATATGTAACTTACCCATTTCATCAACACAAACTCCATCATTTAGACAAGGTGATGATGAACATTCATCAAATATATCAAGATCACAGTGTTTTCCTGCAATACCTTTGGGACAAGTACAAACATAACTATGTTTATCTGGATGGCATTGGCCTCCATTTTTACAAGGATTACTTGCACAGGTTGTGTTAGTTCTACCACAATCTTCACTCCAGAAACCCTTAAATTATTTTGAAATTGTTATTAATTTAAGTCTTAAAAATTTTACTTTAAATCAAGAAATAAAAGTTTTGTTACCTCTGCACAAATGCAAGTATGGCCTTGGTTATTTCCATTGCACACACCCCCATTTAGACAGGGATTGGATGAGCAAAAATTAACTTTTGTTTCACAATGTTTTCCCATATAGCCAAGTTTACAATCACAACGATAATCATTTACAAGTTGAACACAGTCTTGAGTTCCTATATTACTGCAAGGATTTGAAAGGCATTCATTGACATCGCCTTCACACCTAAATCAAAAAGGGAGAAAATTATTAGTATGCAATAAAATAAGTTTTTGAATCACAAAAATATTACTATTATATTTAAATATACCTTGGTCCTACATATCCTGGTTGACATTGACATTCATAGCCTCCTACTTTATCAAGACATGTTCCACCATGATGACAAGCTCCTTCAAAACATTCATTGACATTAATTTCACATAATATTCCAAGTGTGCCATGAGGACAAGAACAAACAAATTTGTTAATAAGATCATGACATGTTCCACCATTTCGGCATGGATTAGGATCGCAGTCATTAATGTTAAATTCACAGTTTAATCCTTTAAAGATTAAAAAACATTTTGTAAATAAAATTTTTAACTTAAATAAAATATATTAATATAATAATTTAAAAGCTACCTTGGAAACCAGGTGGACAATCACATGTGTATTGACCAATTAGATCATTACAAGTAGCACCATTTTGACAAGGTTGAGAAGCACATTCATTAATTTCATGTTGGCAATAACTTCCATCATATCCATTGGGACATAAACAATGATGGCTATTTCCAATATTTTCACAAGTGCCTCCATTTTTGCAAAGATCTCCCAGTTCAATTCCTGAAACATAATAATAAATTTATTAAAAATTATTTTTTTTTTTTTAATATAAATTCATTTCTATTACACTTTTCCTCTATTTACCTTTCTGTGAAGCTGCATCAGAACATGAAACCATTGAAACATCACAAAGCATTCCTGTCCATCCTGGCTGACAAGTGCATCTATAAGTATTGTTTTGTTGTTTGCAAGTTGCACCATTCATACAAGGATTTGTACTGCACCAATCCACAAATGTCTAAAAGAGATCAAAATAAATAATAAGAATACAATAACAATCAAACAATATTTTAAATAATTACTGATAGTAAAAAAATATAATAATGTACCTCACATCGAGGTCCTGTATAACCAAATGGACAATGGCAGGTATAAAATCCAATATGATCAATGCAAGTTGCAGCATTTTTACAAGGTTGAGAATCACATTCATTAATATGATATTGACAATTAGATCCTGTATATCCAGGTGTGCATTGACAAGTATAATTATTAATTCCATCAATACATGAACCTTCATTCATGCAGGAACTACAAGTAAAATTTTATATTATAAACAAAATTCAAAATGTATAATGAAGTTGTTAATAAATTTTTATTTATTATACAATCCTACCTTGATGTGCAATCTTCATCATTAGTCTGACAATTTGTTCCACTAAAACCCAAAGGACATGTACAAGTGTAACTGTTAACATAATCATTACAAGTTGCGCCATTCTGGCATGGATTACTTGCACATTCATTAATATCTCGTTCACAATGTTTTCCTCCAAATCCATCAACACACAAGCAGTTATATTCTCCAATACCATCTAGACAAGTTCCTCCATTTTGACATGGAACTATTTTAATAAAAATTAAAAAAGAAGTTAGTTTGAATTATTTTTAATTTATATAAATTTTAAATTATTTTAAAAAATGTATTGCTTACAAGATGCACAATCATCTGTATTTATTAAACAATCCCTTCCTTCATATCCTTTAGCACATATGCAAGTATATGAACCATCATTATTACTACATGTTGCACCATTGCGACAGGGCGAGGATATAGCACATTCATCAATATCTTCATCACATAATCGCCCTAATAAATATAAATTTTATTAAGTACTTTTCTTATTGTTTTCTAAAAAATGTACAAAAATTATATAAAAGTAAATTCTATATTTTACCTGTATAACCTAATTCACAAGTGCAAGCAAAATCCAAATAATTGGATGATGCTGTACATTTTGCTCCATTTTTGCATTTATTTGGACTGCATGGATCTAATTCCAATTCACAATTTTTTCCAGTAAATGGTACTTCACATACACACTGATAAGCATTAATTGAATCTATACATGATCCACCATTCAGACATGGATTATTAGCACAGTCATCAATATTACTTTCACAGTTTCTTCCAGTGTATCCTGCAAGACAGGTACAACTATAACTGTCAAGACCATCATGACAGCTTCCTCCATGTTGACAAGGATTTGACTGACATTCATCAATATCTAATTCACATCTATAACCACCATAACCTAAATTTATAAAAAGAATAATTTAAAGCAATTTTTCAATATTGCTTAAAATTCTATGAATCTGCTTTTATAAAAGTACCTCTAGGACAATGACAAATGAATTTGTTAACTTCATCTTCACAAGTTCCTCCATTGGTACAAGGATTACTGGCACATTCATTGACATCAGATAGACATCTAGCATCATAATATCCTCTTGGGCAATCACATTTGAAACCATTAACTAAATCTGTACATACTCCCCCATTAGCACAAGGGCTGCTTGCACATTCATCAATATTTGTTTCACAATGTGTTCCTAAAATAATTGAATAAATTCTATTATACAAAATTAAAATGCTAACAAATGATTAAAATCATTTTCAAAAATATTAAATTTTTAATTTAAATTATATAATAGGTTTCATTTTTATAAGCTTTTGTCTATGCCTTATCTTTCAATTTTGATTTATAAGACACACTATTCAAAAAATCTTTTTTTATTCATCCGATATATTTTTCAACACCTTGTGTTTCATTATCTGGCCGCATTTTGCTATCAACATTATTAGATAACAAAATAGGCCTAAAAATTTTTGGTAAAAATTATTGGTATTTCCCAAATTTTTATTATTTGTGTATTACCTTTGAGAGTTGCAATATTACTATAAATATTTCACTATATTAATGAAATACCATATTAATGTTTTACATTGCTATACAAAATATTTTTAAAAATGGCATCATTTTATTTCAAGATGGTAAATCAAACAACTTAAACGAAATTTCGATAAAATATAATTTTTTAATCCAAGATGGCTGATCGAATTATTAAATTCGCAATTTGTAATTTTAATTATAATAATATAAAATTTTCGAAATTTAATCATTTCCGAGATTGAAATCCTTGTTTTGAAATTGTTCTTTATCTATTAATGATTTACAAAACGGGAACAATATTTTAATTACTGAAAAAATGAACATTAGTCGGATACCCTGAATATTTTCTAATAATGAGACTAAATGATTCGATCCCAATTCCGGGCAAAAGAAAATACGAAGCATTATTATTAGCACGGAGCATCGGACGTTTTTAAAACAAAAAAGTGAAAATTATACATTTTTCGAAACATATATCAGAAAGTTTAAAAATAATAATCAAATAAAATATACCTGTGAAACCAGGCAGACATTGACAAGTATAGGAATTGATTCCATCAACGCAAGTTGCACCATTTCTGCACGGATTACTAAAACATTCGTTGACATTATATTCACAGTTTGGTCCGGAGGTACCAGGACGACACCGACATTGATAACCATTAATTAAATCTTCGCATCTTCCACCATGTTGACAAGGATTGCTTAAGCATTCATTGATCTGGGTTTGGCATAGAAGTCCAGTATATCCGGGATGACAGTAACAAGTAAACGAATTTGTACCGTCAATACATTCTCCGTGATGACACGGAGAAGATAAACAGTCATTAATATTTGTCTCGCAATTTGTACCCGTAAATCCTATAAATTGAAGGAAAAAAATATACATTAATATTCCATAAAATTTAAATATTAATATCAAGAAGAAAAGGAAGTAGTAATTTTCTTGTTATTGAATGACATACCAGGAGGGCATTCGCAAGTCACACTGGCGATTCCATCTGTGCATGTTCCACCATTCTGACAGGGTCGACTGAGACAATCATCATCATTTACTTCACATTTCTTACCAGAGAAGCCAATTGGACAGAGACACTTAAAGCCATTGATTCTATCACTGCAAATCCCTCCATTAAGACAGGGATTGGGAGAACATTCATCTATGTCATTCTGACAATGGCTTCCACTATACCCTAAATAATTTAATTTTATTTTTAGGAACTTAATAAAATTAAAAAATATATATTTTATAAAATGTAAAAATGTGCGCTAAAATTTACTACTAAAATTATATTAAAATTATTTTCTCGTTTCTAATTCTATCTTAAAAGTTTAAACAGGTTTTTGAAGAATGGAAAACTAAATTAATGATAATAGCTTTCGTAAATGCTTTTTTTTTCTTTTCCTCCTCCTGTTTAAAGCGTATATATAATCCGAAAAGGATGAAAGTGTCATTAATGATTCTCAGGGGAGACTTCTTCCTTTGGGTTTCTCCTTTTTTCGTGTGAACAGGACAGGGAGAATTGCCTGGAAGCATAATGTATAAACGGAGACAAACTTGTCTAGCAACCAGACGAGAGGCCTTCGAAGAGAAGAGGAAAGAATGGGAATCGTTGACGTCATAACATCCGGTCTGAAAACTGACCTCCAACCTGAACTCGGCTACTAACTTCTTTCTCTGGGACTGGTTCCAGATTTCCACACCTTAGCCTTGTCCAATCGCTATCGGCAATTAGTATATCGTCCCAACACGCGAAATCTCCACTTTTACAATCGTATAAACAGTTTTTTGTTCGCAAAAATGGCAATGAACCAAATAATTTTAATTTGTTCTTATCTCCATCTCGATATTATATTCTTATCAAGAACATTATTAAAATAAATTTATCTATTTTAGATTATTAATTAAACGAATTCTAGTTTACCTGGCATGCAGACGCAACGGAATCCACCCCTTTCATCTAAACAAGTTCCATCATTTTGACAAGGATTAGAATCACATTCGTTGATGTTTATTTCACATCTGGGACCCGTGAAACCTTTGGTACAGTTGCAATGAAACGAACCGGGAGTATTGACACAAGTACCACCGTGTTCGCAGGGAGATCCTAAGAATAAAATCTGATTAGATATAATATTAACACATTTAAATTGCTAAAATCCAAAAAATACGCTTACCTTCTTCGCATTCATTCAGATCTTCAGTGCAATCTACCCCTTTGAAACCATTAGGGCAAGAACAAATGTAAGTACCATCTATGGGACTAGTATCGCAAATAGCACCCGTATGGCATGGATTACTTGTGCAGGCATCATCTAAATGGCACAGCAATCCTAAAACAGAAATTCGAGAGATTAATAAAAATGCATCAGTGTAGTTTGAAATGTGTAAATGTCGAACCATTTACCTGTTTTCCCCGTAGCACATTGGCAATAGAAAGATCCCACCCGATCGTGACATGTAGCACCGTTAAAACAAGCTGCTACTGCACAATCGTCGATGTTTTCGCTACAATCTGCTCCTGTCCAACCATTGACGCAAATACAAGAATATCCTCCTACAGTGTTGGTGCAAGTAGCACCATTTTTGCACACACTAGGTCTTAAAGAACATTCGTCTACATCTTTGCTGCAGTAAGGTCCTAATTAAACGACACATTCATATTAAAAAAGCATAAAACTAAAATCGAAACAATGAAAACAACTAATTATTTTTACCTGTATACGTTGGAGGACATCGGCAAGTGTAACTATTAACACCATCGATGCAAGTTGCACCATTTTGGCACAAATTACCGGGACAATCGTCGATGTTAACTTCGCAATTTGTTCCTGTAAATCCTACTGGACAGGAACATCGATAATTAAGCGAATCAATAACTTGGCAAGTTCCACCGTTTTGGCAAGGACTAGGATCGCAAGGCACATATTGTGATTCGCAATTCAATCCCGTATAACCAGCTTCGCATACACATCTATAATAAAATATATAAATTTTATTTTGTTCATCTTATAACTCTCTTTCTCTATTGATGAAGAAATAGCGCTAAATTACCTGTACGATCCAACTGCGTTGATGCATCTACCGTGAATACATGGATCTTGTTGGCATTCATCTATATCATTGGTACACTTGAGTCCTGTATATCCCTTAGCACAAGTACATTTGTACTTATCACCGAGTGACTGACAACTAGCACCGTTTCTGCATGGTTGAGAAGCACAATGATCCAGTAATTCGCAATGACGGCCTGAAAACAAAAAGAAAAAAATTATTAACAATCTCACAACTTTGTATGAAAGTAATTATTATCTAGAAACGGGTCTCACCTCTATAACCAGCAGCACAAGCGCAGGTGTAATTGTCTAGCGTGATGAGAGTGCAGGTTCCTCCATTTTGACAGGGATCACCATCACAACTATTTGGAACTGTAATTTCGCACAACGATGCTGAATATCCAACAGGACACGAACAAGAAAAAGTCGGTCCGCTGGTAACACTCATTTCGACATTGCAGGTACCACCGTTTTGACATCTTGGGCCTGGTCCGGTATGGCAAGGATTCAGATGCTGACAATATTCTCCCACATACATAGGCGGACAACTAAAATTAAAACAAATGTCGTTTTTAAAAAATTTTTTAATTAAACAAAGCTTCAACAGATTTTCGAATTAAACCACCAGACGGTGGATTATAAATATAGTAGGAACATCTGTCTACCAAAGTCCCAACTCTCTTAAGTCCACTTAACTCGACTCCATTCTGGATACTAAAAAAAAAGCCACAAACAGATCACATTGAGTGAAGTCTATTGATGTAACACCAACCCAACACACTCTCCATTAACAATGTATAGAGACGAAACGGTATCTATTCACTCTTAATTGAATTTTCGTTAACGACAGATCGACCAGGAAAGGGGGGAACCACTCTATAAAAAGCAATCTGCCGAACTTATGCAAGTGGAACATGTTCAATGTGGTTAAGCTCCCGAGGGATCGCAGGAGCTGCTAACATGTTACCCGATTCTGCAACATATGTCTAAGCAGATTGGGAAATTCTATTTATGACTAGTACGTAATTTATGCCGGTTTTAAACTCTCACAGACGCCATTTTGGTGTAGTAAGTCCTTAATGGTAAAAGTCTGCCGCTGTCATTCAGGCACTCGCGTAATAACATCGTACGAGTAATTAAGACCGGGTATGTAATTGAGAAAGGTCGTGATGTTCTTTATAGCAAATAATTACATGTGGAGGTCTTTTGAAGTCGATGGAAAAATGATTTTCCAACCACGACTTTTCACTTATTTTACGACTTATGGCATATTTTTTACAAGGAAATCGCGTTCAAGGACTTTATCGAAGTCAAGGTTAATATAACTTCCCACGAGATCTGATATTTTATTGTGTAACATTATGCTCGATTGTTAGGACACAGTTATCAATTATATATAAACACCGGTACGACTTTAGTATAATCATAATTTTCGGTGAAATGACGCCAAGAATGTTGTTAATATTGGGATTTTCGTGTTACGGATTAAAATGTTGAAGGCGGTGGTAAGACGTCTTAAAACGAAAGGGAAAAAACAAGTCGAAGAGTTACTGCCATCGCCATCAACATTCTTGTCGTGGGCTCTGTTGACATGGTGACTTCAGCTCAGGTAATTGGTGGTGCTACACCTGGCCGGCGACTTCCCACCGAGAGAGAGAGATCTGGTCTTGCTTCACTGATGATGGTCGTAATGAGAGGTCACATACCGCTGCACATCGGCCTTCCTGTCATGGTAGTTCTCCTGGGAACGCAATGCTCGCTACACCTGCCTCGCCTTGAACCGCTTCTAGTGAGAAACCGGTGTTATTGATTGGTCCTCTATAATACATCGGTGGTTCGTTATTGGTCCGACCTAAACACGTGTATATGACGTTACTGACCGGTTTACGCACCGAGCAGTTGTCATTCCGAAAAGAATACACGGAACGAGTTTTTGTTCATTTTCATCTCAGACCATAAATTAATCTTTAATGGACGTTATGAAGAGCAATTACATCTGACATTTCCCTCTTGTATTAGACCACATTATCTCGTTCGTTATTTTTTATTTTATAATCTTTCTCATCGTCTGGGACATTATAACAGGTCCGGGTCAGTTTTTAATAAAATGTCCCCATCCAAGTGTGTCCCGGACAGTGAAAATGCAGACAAGTGATTATCTAAGTGGATGGCAACAAGTCCTACTGACTGTGAATATTAAAAAAATGGCGAAGAACAACAACAACCATCTGCGGCGAATAACTCAGCTGTTCTTGGCAGAAAGCACCTGGAACGACCTCGGATCTCTTTGTAAAACTTCCTGCCATTGGTGGAAGGGCGGTACAAGATCGGACTTGCATACCGAAAGAGGCAGCTGTCCACCGATTCCGAGCAGGTGAAGATTGGGAAGGTCGGTAGTGTACCATCTGCGACTGTGATTGAGAAACTGGCCAGAGGACGAAACGTGCTTCTCTGTCGGTAATAACAGCGGGAGAACTGTTAATGGGATCATCATTAACGAATGTTAGCTACTTCCTCGTTTTACGCCCACTCCCCCCCGTCGAGGTCAATGCTTGGGTGACCGTTTCGTCTGTATATTTTTTAAGGCAGGCGGACTGCTCCTTCGTTTATAAACTCTAAATGGAGCCGAAATAATCACTTCCAAGCCCTCCAGGCTCGGGAGGTTCAGAAACAGAGGGTCGGCGTTAAAATCGGTCATTATACAGTGCATCTGTTGCCTCGACCACACATCATACATATATGTAACTACACATCGGACGTGACGAAATGGGAATATGTAACGCTTGTTCTTTTTTTAGAGTAACTTGGTTATGAATATATCCTCGAACGAGTTTACTAGAAAGCTCCAAAAATTCAAAAAACTTCCTCTAAAAGGAGGAGTCCAAGCGTGAATTGTCGGCCATGCGGATTATGAATACTCTCTCGGCTTCTCTCAATGAGCGCGTATCGGAAATGGAGAAATAATAGTTCGCCTACGTACACTCGTACTCTGTCAAGCGTCTTGTTATAAAGTGGATCAATGTAGGGCAGACGGAAGAACTAAATAACCAATGGAGGATGCAAAGGTTCTAAGGGAAGAAAGGATAAGCTCATCACCCGTCCTACATAAATTCGTAAATTTCTATTACTGTTAAAGACAAGATTAAAAGTAATCTGTGTTTAACAGAATAAAATAAAATCATTGTTAAAAAAATGCAGCTGCGACGGATGTGCTTTGGAACAAATATAAGAGACGTATGTGCTATACAGTTACATATTCATGTCATCACAACATTCGTCTCGATCAGACGCCAACAGGAAACCTTCCATCACCTGCTCTTATCACTTGCTGGATGGGATAAGTGGAGGGAGAAACTGGATGACCTTTGACCCGCCAAAGACGGGACCAGCTGCTACTGCTCCTTAATCTCGACGCCTGTCGTCTTGGCTATGCAATCTAAAAATCGAACCCCGAAAGAGGGAAAAAACTTCGAGAGTTACATTAATAAATGGAAAAAACTTTAGATACAGCGTTTTTTATTTTTGATATCAGCACCATAGCGTAATGTTTGAGACGAACAAGGGATGGAATGCTCCAGAGGGCGAAAGGAGCGAATACCAAAACTCTCTTCTGCACGGGACGTTCCAATTCCGAAGAAAGCACGGGAGAGTGGTGAATGTTTGGGTGGTAATAAAAACCCCGGGGAGGAGGGGGACAGAAAGGGCAAGATGGATTTGCCGGCTAAAAAGCCAGATGGTAGCTGAACCGGCCTCAGGCCTTTGTTCGTCTCCTGGCGTTCCCACGCCCGGGACCGTCCCGGCCTCCCGTCTTGCTACTGAAGTTTTTTCTTTCCTCCAGACTCATCTAGCCACTTATTTTTTTTGACAGAACTCTTATTTAGATTTTTGTTGTATACGAGCACCCATCTCCATCCGACGTCATTCCGAAAACGGGATTCGACACCAAACGGATGAACAAAAAAAGAAAAGAGCGGACGCTATGTCGCTTAAAATGGTTTCCAATTCAGCAAAGCGGACATGGTTCTGCCGACTCATTTGAGCAGGAAATCCTTTCATTTAAAACGTTCATTCGGAGAACGAGTCCATTCGGTCACACTTTTGGACCAAACCGAGACTCCACCATAAAAAAAATACAAACTAGTTCCATTGTTCTTATGTAGTGGCGTCCGACAAGCAAAAACTGTTTACTTCTGGACAATGACGTTCGCGGGAATGTTTATATGGACTTTGCTCCCAGGGGCCAAAAAACGGTGCAGGGCCATCTGGGACGTCAGGTCCACTTAACAGCAAATTAAGAGCGTATAACAGGCAAAAAATTTAATTAATCAATCATTTTTTATGCTGCACTTTTTTACATGTACTGACTTTACAAAGAAGTGTTTAGTTCTCGTATCATTGAAAATTTAATCTATCTTTTGTTTTTGGATGCTTTAAAGGGGATGAACATGGCTAAAGAAAATCAATTGCAGCATATTTTCATAAGGAACAAAAAATTTCAGAAAATGTATTGGTGGTATCATCGATTCCTCCTGGTACCTCAACGGTCCTCCGCGATAACACCTGCCCTGTCACGTGATTAGTAACGGAATTGTCTGCCCGGCAGATGGTGAAGGTAGGCCACAATAGAATACCAGAACCGATATTCTCTGGGACATTTAAAAAAGATTTAAATCCCGGGTAGAATATACCGGATTTTTAATACTTACTTGCAATAGGATTCGCCTCTGGGATTGGAGACACAGGAAGCGCCATTTTTGCACGGGTTGGGAGAACAAGACACCAAACCTGTAAACAGCATCAGGAAAAAATATTCTTTATACACTTTTTATTTATTTTTTTTTATATAAATTTATTCCGCCAAGTTATTTCTGATTGAACTGTTCTCGTATCCGACGCACAGTTTCCCGAACGACATTTTTAATTGACGCGTGTTCTCAAAGAAGAAAAGTCGGATCTAGGCCGTGGTTCTGAACGGTTTTCCTTTATTAAAGGCCATCTAGGTTTAGTGACACACAATGTTTCCCGAAAGGGCGTACAGTTGACATACTTAGGCGAGCGCGTGGAGTCGTCAAATTTAAAAAAATAATAATAAATAAAATCGATAGGTCGATCGTCACGGAAAGGATATCTGAGAAAATATACATTCCTACATCCTTAGTGACGTCACACATCCGGCCGGTAACATTACCCCATTGGTGGTCGATTTGATCGAGTTATTTCATCGAATTAATCGATACACGTATTAAAAAACGACATTAAATATGCGCATACATGTGTAAATATAAAATATAACAGCGCGTCGCAAAAAAAAAAAAACGCGTAGGACGTGTAGTTATCACCGCGTCATTCTTATAGCGGATGCTAAGGATTAGCGAAAAAGTTCCTGCCGGAGACCGTACGAAGAAAAAACGCATAAAAATCGGGAGCGCTTCTATTGTGACAACAGGTCTACGCGTAACTCCATTCTTCTCGACCGCACCACGGGGGTACAGGTAGAGAAAGGAACTGCCCAGGCAGGAGCCAACGACTCGCGCGACCGTGGGAAACATCTTAGCCTCACGTGCTAAGCTACACGCACACTTCCTTCCCCAACTTGTCTTCCTAGCCTTCCTCGGCATTTGTACTTTTTTTGTTTTTAATTGCTGAGAGAGAGAACAGGAATCGATAATCGTTGTTTTATATATATATAAGTAAACGCGACTCTAAGAAAACGGTAAAAAAAAGGCAAATAATTTGACATTACTTACCTTCCACGTTAACCGAGAGAAAAGAAGCGACGACGAACCAGATCAAATAATTCCAAGGCTCCATCCTAGAGTTATCCACTTCACCTACACAGAACTTGGTGATACAGACACATCAAGGCGAGTTTTTGATCGAAATAAATCCTTAACAAGAACACAAATCACAGAACAGACACAACAGGTCCTCTCGCACCACCAATCCAACTTCGAATGAATGCCGAGTGACTCCGACTCGCACAAGTTATCCGAGTGGTGATTCGTCTGGATCCTTCCGCGCACAGAACTATACAAACACTTAAAACAGAAAAAATAACTCGAATCAAAATAATTATAACGTTGAGACTAAACAGAATAAACGTAAATTCTATTTAAAATTATTTTAGCGAGAGATTTTTATTTTTAACGAGATTAAAAGTCCAGAACTATTTCTCGCCCGTTCCCCTGTGTATATGACACACGAAGGCAGAGAGCTTACTTTTTTAGCCAATAGCAGGGCTGGAGACGTAATGGAGGGTCCAGGTGCACCAGATGATACAGATAACAAGGAAGATAGTTTGAGAAGCGAAAGCTGTGATTCATTGTTATTGTTTGTCATTATTTCCGTTCGATGAAATTGGAGCGAACAATTCTGTTCAGTCGAGGTCAACTTCCGTCAAATTGCAATTGTTTCGAACGGTTTCTTCCCATTGATCGGAAAAACGCTCGGAAGAACTTTTATTATTTTATCACAATTCCGCGGGTTAAAGCTCATTTTATTTTTTATTTACCCTTAAAAATAAACATGCACGTAACTACATATATTTTTACTTATTCCATCGGATGCCAGTTAATACATCGCAATAAATCAATACTCGAAATTGTCAAAGAGCGTGACTTTTTGTCGCACTCGACACGTGACTTAAATCACTACCGGTAACCCGCCATGTATTTCTTTTTTTAATGTAATTAATAAGAAATTAAAAGTTTGAGCGCCATCTGCGAATCGGATCTTTTTTCTTAAGAATTCAAAGGCGCGAGAGTGTGGGAAATTTTTTAAAAAGGGCTTTTTAACTTGTTGCGGAATCGGAATATTACTAAATACAGTAAGTTTAATGTAGCGGTATAGTAAAGGGCCGGTTTCCCACGAGCCACGCGATCTCCCTGGATGCACGTGACTATTGTTAAGGCGGCAGTTCCCACGCGCCGATCGTCACTCCCCCCGCGGATGGCACGTGCCCCGTTCGACAGACGAGTTCCCAAGTGGACACTCTGTATGGGAAAAAACTGGCAGCTGGTCGAGTTGATCTTCACTCTTTCGCTAAAGTGTTTTATGAATCTGCAACACTTACACCTCCATTCCCACGCTAATTATTGCTCGAACTGCCTTATACGAGGTTCTCACCAAAATACGAAATTTTATCCGATTTATCCAGAAACTATTATCATTTTCGATAGAAAAAACACTTATTTGTCTAGCGACTTCGTTTATTATTCGGTAAGGTGTCATTATTAACTCGTTATGGGGGTTAATTTCCCTATTTACCCTTTGCTTGTGCCCACGTTCGATGGGGAGAGAGAAGGCCACGGTAATGATGATAACGCGCCATTCCGGAAGGATAAATTAATCAATAATCAATAAAGAGCCGCAACACGTGTCCAACCGACGGCCTTGTGTCTGTGTATAATGTTTTATCACCCTAATCTTCTTCACCCCCGTCGATATTGATCCGAAGTATTCGAGAACGAAAGAGGAAATCCGCTCTGTTGGGTTCGAATCCGTCCGTTTTCGGAAATTCTTCTCCGTCCGGTTTTAACGGAGTTTCCCACGTCATAATTGAAGGCGGGCGAATTTAGGTGTGTCCTAACTGTTTACAGAACAATGCAGCACGCGGGAGAACCGGGAAAATAGGCGAGTCACACGAGTATCGGAGTCAAAGAGAGAAGCCACAGAGTCCGTAGTTCCGTTACAATGGCCAAACAAAAACTTCAGTCCGATGACTGTCATCAAGCGTGTCTCTGATTCGACTCCAGTTCGAGTGTAGGCCCAAATTTCGGTGCTTCAGCCCGAAAACGATAAGGTATCCGTTTCCTGTTACCTAACAGGTTCCACCTGACTGACTAACGAGATAAGCGCAACAACGTCTTTATCTCTACTGTCTGATACCTGACCACTTCTATTTGTCTCCGAAAATTGATCCCACTATTTTTTTAACTTCTTATCCACCCTAAACTGGTTTTATTATGGTTTCTGTGTCCAGATTACTAGGAAACGTCTTTTTTTTATCTCCTGCATCCCAGACGTGACGCAAACCCAGCTTAGTTAGTCAAACATTATCCGTTCGTGTCTTACAGAATACACATGTTTGACCTAGAACAATGGGATTGTTACTAAAATGTAGTCGTTAAAGGGTGGTGCGGAAGATGCCTGAGGTGTAGCAACAATCGATGCTTAAAAAAGTATCCTCGACCAAAACGCTGACCTCTTAAAGAGATAAAAATTCTCTACTAGTTTATGCCATAATTTTTTTTATCCCCAATTTTAATATACACAATTATTATAGTCTATATTTTCTTTTAATATTACGGATGCTAGATGATACTTATTTAATGACCCAACGGGATAATAAAGGCAATTTCCTTTATTTGGACCAGGAAAGCATTTAACTCTCGATGAGAAGAGAGAAACTGGATGCAGTAAAGATGCACTCCAAGAAACATAGGAGGAGGTAATGACTATCAATCATTGGTATTTACTTTTACGGTCAACAATAATGTTACGTTTCTGCGCCATCGGAATTTATACGTCTAAGTGCCTTCGAGGAACGCAACAGACAGCAAAATTGACGTATTTATAGAAGAAAAGTTAACCTAAGATGCAACAAAACAAATTTTGACCAAGCAGTTCTGATATATATATATAGTCTATATATTTTAATGCTGAGTAATATAGTTTATTGACTAAAAATACCAACAAATATCAAGTTACGACGTCTGAGAAATGTTATTAAAGATAGTAAAACAACCGGGAACGTCGTAGTAATAGTAGTAGTAGGACTACACATGTGGTTTCAATATGGAATCTCCCGTTCTGCATTAATTACTACGAAGTGTTTCGTGTTTCGCTAAAGAATTTGGCCGAAAGGAAATGCTGAAGTCTTTTTATTTATTATTTTTTTAATATATAGCATTATATATAAAGTACTTTCGATGCAAGGAAAAAACGTCATAGAAGGGAGAGTTTCCAGTTAAGATACTAAACAATATAAAGACCGGAATATTCTAATTAATTTGTTAAAGTTGCTATTTTTGAGGTTTTTGTTTGTCGAGCGTGAAGACAAGAACTTTTTTAGAATAGGTGACAATCAGTATCATTCTGTTTTGACGTGTGCTGAGCCATTGACCGAAGTCATTGATCCACGACGTTGCTGTTTTTGAAGAAAGGATTGCTATCAACTCTTTCATTATACCAGCTTATTAAACCAGTATTTATATACATTAGAACGAATAGCTTACATCAGGATAACTTTTTATTAAAAAAAAAAATGCATACTGTATATCTATCACACATTGATCCTTCGGCAATCTAGAATCCTCCGTTATAACAGATCGTTATCATTTTGACAGTCCTCGTGTCTTTACTACTCTCAAGAAAGGAAGGGGGAATCGTTTAATATTTAAAAGATAAATCTGCCTCTCCCCTTTTTATCGCATCGAAAAAAAATTATTAATTAGCAATTTTACTTCGTCTAAATGTTTACGGATGAATAAGTTCGACTATAAAGTGATAAAAAGATAATCTCTGGTTCAACGAAGCATCATTAATATTCACGAATAATTTGGTCGCCGTAGTTATTAATATTCAAATTATCTGTCTAAACAACGTCTGGCAAATGCGGGGATAATTTGTGTATTTTAGACTGATACAAAATGCACAATATAGGAGCAATCTACTGCTATTATCGACTGCAGTCAACTGTTAGATATGCACCGTATTTTTATTAGTCTATTATTGTTTTGCATTTCCATTCGACACATTCCTAGCGAAAGGTCGTTCGCTCCTGGAGAAAAAAAAAAAAAACTGGAATATCGAGTCTTCTCTTTAAAAGAATCATTTTTGGAGCGACAAAAGACGACGTAATCAAATAAATCAAGCGAAGATGTTGATGCAATATCTGCACGTTCCGAGATTTGTCCCCTCCTCCTCCCTAGAAAGAATGCGAACAAAACCGATTGGACAATGATTAAAAAGGTGGAATTATTTTTTTTTTTTTTTTGATGGTTGCCAAACTATTAAACAGTTCAGAAAGATTTGAACCGAACCGACAATTAAACTGCGAATCCACAAACTGCCCAAGGTCGGACCACTTTTTCAACTGCGCCAGGTGTGAGAGCGGATAACCAACTAACTTCACACACAGCGGGCAACGGTCACGTGACGCGGCGAAACAACCAATAGAAGAGCGTTTTACACGACTCGCATATCGCAGACTGTTTCGGAAAGAGGCGCGAATTCGCCTTCCGATTCGAAACAGTGCACTGGGTCAAAGTTCGTCTCGTGCTTGTCCACTTCCTGCGGGCGTGCAGTTGTAATTAAATCTGTCAACGACAGCTGTTACGTTAGCAGATTTTTTTATTTTTTACTGCGTGCACATACGAACTTTTTACAACAGAGGAAATTGCGACGGAGACGACGACACGCTTCCAAAATTCTAGGTTTATAAACACGTAAACGGATCGAAAATATGTCGCAAAATTCGATCCATTGTGGTCTGCTGACCAGAAAGAAGACTATCGGCATTATTATTTATTGCACAGATCCATGTTCTATGGACTGTAACAAATGGTTCTTTTTGATTCGTTTTGACCTATTTCACGCGTAAAAAACTTTTATACCTTCCAACATAACAATAATTGCATAAGAATGGAACATAATTAATTAAAAAAAGTAAAAAAAAAAAAAGAGATCGTTACAATTAATTCTATTTTAAAATCTAAATAATATTAAAGCGCTATTGTTCTAAATACGTTCTTTAATCAATTAAAAGAAAATTCGTTTATCCTTCTCAACCATCGCTTTTTTTTATTCACTTTTTCGCTCGTTTGCTCATCCATTCATTCGTTAACGTAATCACGTGTTCGGAAGTTATCTTTCTCCATTATTTTTACACGCATTATTCAAAAAAGAAGCCAGTACGGTACACACAAACCAATTTTCGAAACTTTTTCATTTTTAATCTTCTCCGATTGCATAATTTAAACTAGATTACCATAAATATCGCATTATTGACGATTGTTTCATGTTTAGTAAAACAAAAGCGAAATTATGTTTTAAAAACAATTCGCAATTAATATTTCTAGAACAATTTTCGAATGCCGAGTTAACGTTGAAAGTAGAACATTGCGAAAAGTGCAATTAAACGAACGAAAGAAAAATCTGGTGATAACGGTATCAATCGCCGACCCAATAATGTGTAAAATTTAGCCTAAAGGACTTCCGTTTTAATTAATTAAAAACATAATTTTCGACGAGTTTATTAAAGATGGATATAAATAGAATGATGGAAACTCCGTTCGAATCCCTCAGTAGTCAACATCTGGTGTTTATGTAAGGCCATTTGAATATGGGTCCAAGGAGGAGCCGGGAGACCACACGGGAACCGCATAACACGCCAAGGGTCGTGGGATACGAGGACACAAGCTCAACACGTGCTGTCAATGAACGTATTGGATGGATATGCGGTGTTAATTCAATTATGATCATTTTGGGAAACTCTCTCTCTTTAGTGTTTGCTCTCAGCCGGATTTTATACGGTTAATCGAGTTAGTTGTAAAATTTTAAACTGTTTCCCACAGACCGGGAGAAATTATATGCGTATGTGTCTTTATTTAACGACAGATAATCGGGACTTAACAAAAAAATGGAGTCCATAATGTCCTCTCCAGAAAGCTATTTTGCTGTGATTAAAACATGTATAACAGAATTGAAAATTAAGTTTATAAAAAAATTCTTTTTTATTATTACTCTACAATAATTTTTTCTTGGTGTTGGGATTTTTTTTTCCGTCAGTGTATTTACGGTCACACACCATAACACAAGAATGCTTGAATAGCTTAGTGTTCGTATCAATCGAAAGTAAAGTCGTTGAGTCATTGGATTATATACAGATTATAAACGATTTTGCAAATATTAAAGCGAGAAAAGTCGTTTTTAATTTATTTGTAATTGTTTTAGTGGGTATGAGTTAAATGCTATAATAATAATAATAATAATAATAATAATATGCACTTAATATAATTTTAAGTTCTATAATAATAAAATTATCTGAAACAAATGTTAGATATGAATATCGTAAGCAATATTTAATATCTTTAAATCTTTAGAATGCTGGAAAATTGAAAGATATCCTAAAACTGAGAACTTGACTTTTATCGTGAATTTTTCCCACCCTTCACGCTTATTTTTTTTTTTTTTTTTTTTTTTTTTTTTTTTTTTTTTTTTTTTTTTTTTTTTTTTTTTTTTTTTTTTTTTTTTTTTTTTTTTTTTACATTATCATCTCAAAAGCAGCTTATGGGGACCTTTTTCCAGAATCTATTATATTTTTCTGAAAAAACAAAGGCTAGCACATTAAAGATTTTCACAATTTTAAATTATAAAGGGCTACCTCATAATAATTGGTGAATTTATATTACAATAAAACGTGATATCCACACATTGTTGAAAAATTCGTATACTACGAGTTCGTACTCGTAATATACGAATTTTTATATTGTTAAAATAGGGCCTCGGGTAATTTACATCAGACAAATGCCTAATTACCCTTAATTCTTTTGGCAAATTTTCACTATTAATAATTTTTTATCAATAGTGCAGAGCATACGCATCATACAGAACAAGAAAAAAGCGGTACTCAACCTTCCCTCGGAGATAAATGTGATGTGTTTAAAGGCTAGTTCACATTATACATAACGCGACATCAATTTTTGATTGGATTCATAATTACCCGACAGTAATGTAATGTGATTGATTGTTTCGATGCGTCTAGCTAATTTTGCAGTTGAGAAAAGAATATAAAGTTGCGCCTCCAAATATTTTCAAAATTACAATAGTTATTTTAGTAAAAAAGAAAAGTATAAATAGCAAGAAACTACAACAACAATAAAATAATAATTTAATGATGAAATCACTGCAACTAAAGAATGAGATGGTGCCATGCACTTATTAAAAATTATCAAATTAAATCACATTGGATGAAGATATGTACAGTACGTCGACATGATGGTACGACTATTCCAATCAATTTCATTTGATATCTAAAATTGCCAGCGCACAATTTGATCTTATAAAAATCTTCGTCGACATGATGGTACGACTATTCCAATCAATTTCATTTGATATCTAAAATTGCCAGCTCACAATTTGATCTTATAAAAATCTTTCTTATTTTTTTAATGAAATACTTGAGATAGGGGCGTGCCAATCTGAATAGCGCAGATTATATATATTTTTTTTTTATTAAATTTTTAAAAAATTTAAGTACTGTTAAAACATATATATTCTGCACCTTCAGTTCTGAAATCAGTATCGCCTGCTCTGGCCCTGACCCTACTTGTCACTCTAATCTGGATGGATAAATTGAAATTTAATTTACATAAATTTATAACTAAAAATTATACTCATATAGATTTAAATAAAAAATAATTCATCAAAAAATCAAAACAGAAGATTCGTAAATCTTTATTCGAAAAAAAAAAAAATAATACTTTTTATTTAAAAAAAAGGAACGAAGTAGTAAAATTTAATCCTTACTACAGATTGTCGAAGTATCATCGACTTTTTGTTTTACAAAATTTCTGTATTACAAGACGAAATACGTAATTTTTATTCACTGTGACTTAACATTGCTAAATCAGAATGACAGTACCTACAACGTATTCATTAAAGTAGCTAAAAATAATTCATCAAAAAATCAAAACAGAAGATTCGTAAATCTTTATTCGAAAAAAAATAATACTTTTTATTTAAAAAAAAAAGGAACGAAGTAGTAAAATTTAATCCTTACTACAGATTGTCGAAGTATCATCGACTTTTTGTTTTACAAAATTTCTGTATTACAAGACGAAATACGTAATTTTTATTCACTGTGACTTAACATTGCTAAATCAGAATGACAGTACCTACAAAGTATTCTTTAAAGTAGCTATTATTATTATTATTGCTTTACTTCTCTATATAGTAAGTCATAGACCAGCGGTGTTCAACCCGTCGATCGTGGAGCGATTTTTGGTCCATCTCGTTTATTCCTTCTCACAAATTGTTAAAATTAAAAACATAATACGGTAAAACCTGTTTAAGCTGGACACTGCACAAGCCAGAAACTTGCTCAACATGGAAAATATGTTTATTCCCGAATAACTTCCATAGAAATATCAAAATATTTTTATAGCATGGAAACAGAAAGCATTTTAAAATTTCACTGAATAAAAATAACACCTGTATAAGACGGTAAAATAGTCACTTTTCCCCCTCTCGGAAAAAGTGGTTTTGATTTTGAAACCATTGGTCAATCTGAACAAGGAATGGAAGAATTTTCTGAAGTATCGCACCTTCATGGAATTTAGATATTTATAGGACAGCTTGAAGACATTAATATGCCGGTAAATGCTGAAGAATATATCAACATTGATAAAAAATTTTTAATAGATACAAGTTATCAAACTATGAGTGATTTGATCCAGTCAAGAAGAGAAGAAAATTCTATAAATGATGAAGATGGCAGTGAAAAAAGGATTGGGGAGAAACTTTTTAGAAACAGAAAAAATAAGAGATTTTGCTAATGCTACGAATAAATTGGCTGTGTTAGAAGAATTTTTTGAAAATTCAGTTGAATGCAAATTACTGAAAAACTTTTGCTAGTACGTACAATGATGGAAAGAGAAGCATGTTTAAATAAACATACAAACACAAGAAACTCTTGACAAAACGAGGAAAAGAAACTTTTGTAATTTGGTACTTAATGCGATTATTATATATGTTACAGGACACGCCAGAATTCAGGAAATACTAGAATTCCTAACCCTTGTCGGATGTTCTAGTTTTTCCTAGTCAAAACTCGAAATGGCACAGTTAAAACAAAAGTCTTCATTTCTCATGTATTTCTGCTGAGAGTTCGATATTTACCAGCAGAAATCTCTTTACAGAATATCCGAAAGGATAAACAAATCTCATTGAGGAAGGGCTGCAGTCTGCGCCAGTGGAAGTACGTACATAGGTCTAAATCCGCTTTATAAATGCACGAAGCATTGTATATCTAAATTATGTTTGTACAAAAAGAGCAAGGATAAACAAATCTCATTGAGGAAGGGCTGCAGTCTGCGCCAGTGGAAGTACGTACTGTACATAGGTCTAAATCCGCTTTATAAATGCACGAAGCATTATATAAATTATGTTTGTACAAAAAGAGTAATAATTCTAAATGCCACAAAAGCGGCGGCCGGATGGTCGAGTGGTAACGCCAGGTCCTCCTGCGTGGCACGCCACGCAGGAGGATCTGGGTCTGGTAACTTCTGAAAAGTTTTTTTGGGGTGCTGGGCTCGACCCGGCGATCCCCGTCCTTCACCATCCGGGCCCCCCTCCACGGGTGTAGGTGCAGCCCGTGGTTGGAACTGGCCCCGCCCCTTAGTAATCTCCCTGATTAGAAAGGGGCGTAAAATATACAAAAAAAAAACCACAAAAGCGTACCTTGCAAAAATAAATAACAGGTACCTAGTTGTGCTTTTTATTTTTGTATTCACAAAAATTGTTGATTAATTGGTTAAAAACGTCATTATAATGAACATAATGCATATTTTTATTACTTGACAAATTGAAAACTACGGGTGTAGATGCAGCCCGTGGTTGGAACTGGCCCCGCCCCTTAATAATCTCCCTGATTAGAAAAAGGCGTAAAATATACAAAAAAAAAAACCACAAAAGCACGTGGTTGGAACTGGCCCCGCCCCTTAGTAATCTCCCTGATTAGAAAGGGGCGTAAAATATACAAAAAAAAAACCACAAAAGCGTACCTTGCAAAAATAAATAACAGGTACCTAGTTGTGCTTTTTATTTTTGTATTCACAAAAATTGTTGATTAATTGGTTAAAAACGTCATTATAATGAACATAATGCATATTTTTGTTACTTGACAAATTGAAAACAAAGCTAACTCTCATTCATTATTTACATGGTTGACTTTAAAGAACTGGAATTGCCAATTTTTTACTTTTATCAACAAATATTTTTATTAGACGAAGTTCAATATAAAATACAAGAATAAATTTTAAAAGCTGAAAAACATATTTTTGCAAGGTAGACTTTTGTGGCATTTAGAATTACACAAAATGTTGTTATTTTTGCACAAACGTAATTTACATACTCAGTGCTTCGTGCATTGAAAGAGAGTTTAGCCCTGTGTATTTCCACTGGTGCAGATTGCAGCCTTCCTCAATGAGATTTGTTTATCCTTGCGGATATTCTCTAAACAAAAAATTTCTGCTGGCACATATCGAACTCTGAACGGGAATATATGAGAAATGAAGACTTTTGTTTTAACTGTTTACCACTTCGATTTTGACTAGAAAAACTAGAAATTCCGGACTTTGAATAAGAAATGTTCGGCATTTCGAGTTCGTCCTAGAAAATACTAGAACGTCCGACAAGTGTTAGGATGTTCTCGTTTTGTCCAGAATCCGCTTTTTCAAATATGAGCGTCAAAAAAAATAAACAAAAATTACAGTGATCATTTGGATGCTTGTCTGCCATTGGCCACTTCTTCATATCATCCTGACGATGAAAATATTGCAAGCTCCAGACAATGCCAAATTTCTCATTAAAAAATGTAAATCAACCAGCATTTTCTGTAACTTACGAGTCTGTAATCAATCTGTTGTTTTTTCTAGTTGGTTTTCTAAAATAGAGAAATAAATATTTTATTTCAATATATTTGTTGAGTTAAAATAATTAAAAAGTGATAAAATGTTTTTGGGGCTGGAAGAATGGTCCTCCGAAGTGAGTGAGTGCATTTAACTACATAGTTGTACGTAATCAGATATCAGATTGAGGGAACGTGAACGTCATCTTTATAAGAGAGTAGATCGCCGAATAACTTAGTATAGAAAAGTAGCTCGCATAGTAAAAAAGGTTGAACACCACTGGACTACAGCATGTATTCATTTTCTAATAACGATATATTGCGATTAGATTGACGCCAGACTGAAAAATAGATCATAGAAAAAGGATTATTTATCTCCCACCATGTAGATTTTACTTTATATATTTCATATTTTGTTGATCTATTTTTTAGAAAAGTAGCTCGCATAGTAAAAAAGGTTGAACACCACTGGACTACAGCATGCATTCATTTTCTAATAACGATATATTGCGATTAGATAATCGATCATACAAAATATCTATAAAGGAAGTTTTTATTTTAGATTCGATCCAAATTCCGAAAAACAAAATTTTTCGTATGTGATCTTACGCCAGACTGAAAAATAGATCATAGAAAAAAGATTATTTATCTCCCACCATGTAGATTTTTCTTTATATATTTCATATTTTGTTGATCTATTTTTTAACAATGGAAAATTAATTGAGATGCAACGGTGAACGGACTGGGAGGCCGCCCAATCCGCTCATCGTTGCATCTCCTCAATTTTAAATCTCTCCAATTCTTTTAAATTACAGTGGGTGATCGGTTAACGAACACTTTTTCGAAAGATTTTTATGTTCGATTAACGAACGCATGTTCGGATAACGAATAACTCACAGAACTAATAGTGGGACCCGCGGACTGACGGAAAGACACACAGCCGGATGGCTGCGTGGTAAAGCTGTGGCTTTACCATTCTGGAGGATCCGGTGGTCCCACTCCTCCAATTTTTCTGGAGGGATCCGGGCCCGGCCCGTTAAAACCCATCCTTCAATCTTCCGGTTGACCCTATCATGGGTGTTTGTAAGCCTGTGATGATGGCGGCTCTCTAAGTGGCCGCCGTCAGATAAAAATATTCCATGTGGTAAGCCTGTGATGATGGCGGCTCTATAAGTGGCCGCCGCCAGATAAAAATATTCCATGAGGATATTTCGGCCTAACCAACCTAACGGAATGACAGGCTTAGGCCTTGCGCGTTCGTGGACTTATGGGCAAGGATGGAAAAACAGTAGTTTTTCCTGAATAAAATGAACTCGGAGACAACGTAAAACAGATCAAAGATTTATTGAAGAAGGTAAGAGAGAGATGAGAGAGATTTTACAATTTTTTGTCTTGAACCCATACCAGGTTGAGGTCAATAGGCTTGGGGATCTGTATACCACGAAAATGCTATTAATCACTTCCGAAAAATCCTGAAGGAGAAAGAAAAGCATCGAAATTGGACAGATTCTTTATTGGAAAATGAACATAGATGAAAATCAGATTCTTTATTGGAAAATGAACATATAGATGAAAATGCAAGACTATGTATGTATATATTATTGTTATTACATATAAATAAACGTAGTAAGAAATTATATAATTTTTTATTTATGTTTTTTTTTTGGGGTCTCCTGAACGAATTAATCAAATTCCCATAAAAACCTATGGTAAATCGATGATCGGTCAACGAACAATTCTGATAACGAATATTGTCTTGAAACGGATTATGTTCGTTAACCGATCACCCACTGTTTATTCAATTATTTAGAGATATGGGTAGGAAAAGTGAATTTGTACCAGAAAAAAGTAATATTTTGGGCATCTTAATACAATTTCTGGCTTTATCAATCAATATTAATTAAAAGATATTGAACATAATTTATATTCGGTTTACTTACTCGTAAAAGACATTTCAATCTCAAGTGTTTCAAGCAACATATCATTGAATACTTTGTTAAAACAATTTCATTATACTCTCTCATTTCATTCAAATTTAAGCTTTCATTAAAATTTCATTCGTGCTAAAATATATTAATTTGCATTGATACATAATTATTTTTATAAAATTTATATCATAAAATAAGTTCTGTTGAATTTGTTACTTCATCATCACGTCACGTTCCTTATAAACGTTACTTTAGCTGAATGTTTAAATAAACTGTTCAGTGACTTTTATAATTAAAATGATCCTCTAACTAAATTCTCATTAAGGAGTTTATTTTTAGTTAATTCTATAAAAATGAAATTTTTATTAATACTAAACTAATTCTTTATAAAAAAATATAGAATTTTGTTTATAAGATGTTTGTTGCGTGATATTTAAAAAAAATTCTATTTTTGTATTTAGCCTACTGGTATTTCATTTAAAAATTTAATGTTCAATTTATTTTTATTGTGGGCTGGTTAATTAATGAATTACAATCAATATTATACATAAATTTCGAAAAAAAAATTAACTTGTTTATTTTGCAGCAACCACTTAACCAAATCAATGTTTTAAAAGGATTTTTAGTCACGTAATATTGATTTTTAGAAAAAAAAAAATTAATAAGAATAAGCATTAAATGTAAATCTCTTTGAAAGGATAGGTCAGATTTAAGTAAAAACAATTTTATTCAGTAATGTTTCCCGGAGAAGAGAATCATTGAACGAAAGTTAACGTGTTAGTATTTTCGTGACCAAGAGAAATTTATTAACGACACAAACGTATTTTTAAAAAAACAATTTTAAATGCCCTTTCAAATTCTGAAATGGAAGTGTTAAAATTTTGATGCATTTATATAACTGAATATTCATTAGTTTTGCTCTTAAAACGTTGTTATTAGAAAAACATGCAAAAGCATTTATCAACTTTGAAATGCGTCGCAATAAATATAAAATTATTCTCCTATCTCTTTTATAATGTAAATTGTTATATTGCAAAATTAGATTAAAATTCAGATTTTAATATAACTGTAATATATCAAAAGCATATTAAGTTTTAAGATCTTCAATTTTTTAAAATTTGAAATCTCGAAAGATACTATATTGTATTTAGAAATACTATCTAATATTTTCTTTATAATATGTTAATTAATGTACTGGTGACAATCACCGGATAGAAATATAGATCTAGCGATCGTCCGTTAACGAGATTACCGTATTTGATAAAATGTCTTCTTACTCGAACGCGAGAGGAAAGTGCAAAGAGGAAAGTTTATTTTTCTATTATTCAAGTAATGAATTATTGTAAATTATATAAAATATAAATATAGATATAAATGTGAAAAAAGCATCCCCAGCTAACAGATCATATGACAACGTCAACACCGGCAGCGGAGTGGTACGTTTTTAGCATTTTTTAGCACTTCGCCGGTTAATGACGTCTTTTCTGACATCACTATCAGTTGAGAGTGAGACGGAGTATAGTACCAATCATCATTTGGGTTGCTTCAAACGCGTCTAGACTTGTTCAAAATTTGTATAACTTCTAATCTGCTAGCACAGTGTCTTTTATTTTGCAGGATAAACATGATGACACAACAGAGAACGCCTTATAAACAGAACTTATTCATTTTTCATTAAATTTTGAAAATGGCTATAAATATAATTAATTTAATAATTTGAATGATAAATTCGGCTATGAAAAATTTCTCTGGTACCCTCTTCCCTTGATGGCCTAAGTACGTGCTTACTTTGCTTATATGATTAATCTAGCACTGGGCCCGGGCTACATTAATCATATAAGCAAAGCAAGCACGTACTTAGGGCATCAAGTCGGCTTCCCACTACTAAAGTAGTTCAACTGACACGCTATTTTTAAGATTCTTAATTTTACTCGGAGTAACAATTTCAGTACCAAAGTATTCATTAATAATAATTTCTTTGGTAAAATTTAGATTAAATATTTGTTCAAAATATATATATATATGTATAATTTTATAACCAAGTCTAAAAAGTCCTCTTCTATATGAATTAGGTTTTCTGCCTATTCGCTCGTTGACTGTTAATGTATTTCCGAAAAGATACACTAATAGGCGTAATTATTATCGTGAACACGAGTGAATTTTTCCAAATAAGATAAAATTCACATGATATAGGAATCCATTCGAAAACCGAACTTATTGAAAATGGTCAAAATTAAGTCAATGTTAGTGACGCGACAAAGGAAAATATTATTGCATATTTTTCTTACGCTTGGCTGCCTGCGTGGTAATGCTTCGACTTCCCACTCTGGAAAATCCGGTTTCGATTAACGTAAATATACGGTATGCTAAATTAATTCAATTAACGTAATATCAGCGATGGCTAACTTGATATTGGGGGATACACCTTGATACAAGAGGCACTTTTTACAAAATTTTAGCCAATTTTGGCACGTATCCTTAAAAAGGTTTACTACCACTGCTGTATGTTTGGGAATCATTTAAAAACCTAGACTATTAGTATGATCCTATATCGATCATTATATGTCATAATACTGTTTTCGAATATTACAGTATTTTAAGAGCAGATAAAATATGAGCACAATTTCCTAATTTTTCCATCCTTTTTTACTGTTTAAAAATATTAAAGCATGGGTGGGCAAACTTTTCTGGGTGCGAGCATATGGACTTCTGTAAGGTCTCTAGTAGGCCACTTGTTAAAATATGTTTTTATTTTCCGATACATGAGATACTCAGTAAAATATTGCGATCATGCCGGAAACCGATGTCCTATTTCCAACGAATTTTCGCACCTGGTCCCTACCACCGCCAATGCTTCAAAATCAGTCGCCCCCAGTTGGATTAGCTGCGTGGAAACAATCTATATACAATGATGGAAATGTCTCGCTTCACTCTGGAGGACCCGGGTTCGAATCTCGGGTCCCACCCCTTGAAAATGTGTCATAGGATCCGGGCCTGGGCCATCCTCCACAAGGATGGGCAGCCTGTGGAAGGGCTTGTTTCGCCCCCACTTACGATTCTGGAAGAATACTAAGTGGCGTCATCTGTTGATAAAAATCAGTTTTCCTATTGTCATAAAATAAAAATTCGGCCCCTAGGGCCCTAAAAAAATGGCCAAATAAAAAAGATCTGTTGTTTGCAGACATCCGAAAATTAGACAGCCGCCAAAAAAAAAAAGATCTGTTGTCGCAGACATCCGAAAATTATACTAACGATATCCTATTTATAGAAATCGGTACAGTGGTTCGTCCGAAAAAGGGACTCCAGCCTGTCATGTTTGACTATTAATATATATGATACACAAATAAAACACTACCTTATTTAACAAATTGATAAACAAAAAAATATTTAAAAACTATTTCTGCAGATAATTTGATATGGAAAAACAAAAAATACAATTTCCTCTCTACTAATCCTAATTAATCTTGCCATATTTAATCCCTTGATTCTATAATGGAATTTTAATAATTTGAATTAATTTAAACTAATTAATTTTAAGCTTCCTTTCTACTATTCAATAATAATAAATGAATCACAAAGGAATCTAAGTGAACATTTACCAATATGTTTTAATATTTGTTGAAATGTGCTTCTTCAAATCTAATCAACTGCTAAATATTTCATTAAATAAAAAATGGGCAAGTCATCAACTACATCAGTCTACTAAAAAGGTGGTAGGCAGATTGATACTAATCTGTGAAGCATTGCTTACCATTTTTCAAGCCATGTTTTCAGGTGTATAATAATTTTTATATTATATAGCTTTACAGTTTATAGGCATTGTGCCAATCAGATTATATAGTAATATATACACTGGATGATATCAGGAAATACAGAATGAGGACAGTATGCCTATATTTAAACCTTGTTTCTTGAGGAAAGTTGGAAATCTAATGCAGTCCATGGAGCACTGGAAGAAGAAACTGACTGACTGTCACATCAAATAGTTTGAGATGCACTGATCTACATTATTTTTTCTTTAATTGAAGATGTCTCATTTTCTGTTGTTATTACATTTAATATATTGAAAAATCAGTGGATGCAGTTTTAGCTACTGCAATCAACCACCATTTAATGACTTTTTTGATATCTTTGTCATTTCAGATAAATTAGCCTGGTTACTTTGTGGTTGAAGAAAAGTTTTTGGTTTTTGTTTTTGAAAAATCAAGAGGATTTAATATCATATAATGAAACAGATATGAGACTTATATTTTATAAATCTGTAATTAATTATATAAAAAATGATAATCAGCACTTATGAGATATAGTGACAGCAAAATGTGAAGAATTCTGTAATATTTAAAAATTTTTAAAGATTCTATTATAATTATAAATAATTAGTTTTTACTTGGAATGTACTAAATCGTAGATGGTAAACAAATTAATATTCATTAAATATAAATTAAATGAAATTTTATAAAGATTTCACACATTTCATAATATTGTAAGTTTATTATTCATCAGAAAAAAATTATAAAAACATTAAATTTTTTCATAACAGAGGGCCAAGTGACATTGGTGCCACAAGTACAAGTATGCGAATGTGAAAATTGCATGGAAAACTCAATCAATACAATTTTAAACATATTCAAATGACATACAGGGTTGGACAGCTCATATAATTGTGAAATACTAAATATCATATGGTAGTAGACATCAATGTATTAAGAATAGTTGCTTAAGTTTGTATTTTTGTTAAATCTTCTCAATTATTTTTTATGGAATTTTTATTATGAAATAATCATTTTAAAGAAAAATTTTATTGTTTTCTGCTCCTTAGACAATGTCTCAGAACTGTAGCTTAAAAAGATAATTAAATTAAAATGTTTGGCAATTATTGTCATTCATTATAATTTATCCATCCTTATCTATTTATCTTCTTTACTATTCTCATATTATCCAATTTTTGGAATAGTATGAAGGATACAAAAGGGATGAAGGAAAAATTGTAAAGATAGTGACAATTTATAAAGAGTAATAAAGTATAGGAAAATATTAACTCCCTGGAAGAACTGAAGACAACATGGAGATTGTGCACAAAGGAAGTGAGACTTAGTTAAGATCATAGGATGGGAATAGAGGAAGAGAAAGCCCTATGTAAGAGTGTTTAATAGCAATATAGTTAATGTGATGTGAGATTTATTTATTAAATTATTCAATAAATGATAATATACTTTAATAATAAATAATAAATAACAGGTAGATATTAATTAACACACTGTTAATGCTATGTTTCTGGTTATGTTTCTAATTTTTACTTTGTGTTTGTTCCATTTTAGAATTTTATATGTATTCTAATTCTGTTTCTTTTAACATTAATAGCATTTATGAAGGTTGACTAAACCAAAAACAAAAATATTTTTATAGTGAAGAAGAAGCCTTACATGTGCTTTCCTCTGCTTAAAGGATTATATAATTTAATTTATTTTAGTATAGAAACATTAATTTGATTATTCAAACTATTTGATTTTTATTTTATATTGTTATATATATATATATATACTGCAATTTCGTAAGAAAATTGATTATTCTTTATTTTTCATAAAACAAAGATCTTAAGTAATCATATATCTTCGTACCAGATAAAAATTAAAACCACGTTATTTTAAAGTTGCTAAGGCCTATAGTTATATTATGCAAAATTAAGTATTGCGTATTCTGACGTCACACAGCACGTAATTTGCATATCTTTCCATTATATATATCAGGGGTGGGCAACCTTTTTTTTGTAGGGGCCGTATAGAAAAATTTATAGTGGGCCACGGGCTAAAACAAAAACAATTGATAATAATAGTATTTATTTAAAAAAGAGAAGGTACATAAAAACAATTGATGATGATAGTATTTATTTAAAAAAGAGAAGGTACAGTAAAACAATTGATAATAATAGTATTTATTTAAAAAAGAGAAGATACAGACATGTAAGTATACATAGCGTTGGTATTAGGTATAATAAAATAATGCGGCCCGCGGGCCGGAGGTTGCCACCCCTAATATATATTTTAATATTGAGGGGGAACGTTGACATTATTGTACTCTCTTTACAAAATTAAACGAACGAATATATTTTTAATCGCTGATTATTTTAATTAGCTCGAAATTATTAATCTATTTATTCACTTACTTCTATTAGCATAAGTTTTAAATAACTTGGTTAATTATAATTTCAGTGTAGATTTGTTACGGTATTTTGCCTCAGCTAAGTGCTCCTTAGATTTCAGTGCAGTTAAACGTCTCTCAATTAATTCTGAAGTTTAATGGTCCCGAACACCATCGATCTTTGACCGATCTACTGCTTAAAGCATACAGATTGTTCGACGTTTGTTGAATATCTGATAGTGTTTTAAAGGAAAAAATCGGTTATTATATAAGCTTAACTAAAAAAAGAGAAGAATATAATTATTGTTTTAAAAAAATAATAAAAAATAGTGTAACCTATATATAATATTTCTACGCGGAATTAACAAGAAAACTTTTATCAAACTTGTGTGATAAAATCTTTCCCAGATGAGTCCGTCTGCTTCAGGAAATAACGTATTCTTGGCAAATTTTTTTGCCATAAAAATTTATGTTGGGAAATAAACGATCTCCATCTGATGTCAGACAGTTTCTGAATGTCGCCTTGTTCCCTGTAATTTAGTTGTCTTATAATTCATGATTTGCCTCTGGGGCGATTTGACTCACTTTTTAAGCTGTAGAGTATGTAATAGAATTTCAAGGTTAATTGTAATTTTGCTTGTAAGTAAATATAAATATGTAATAATTTACTGCATTTCCGATGATTTAGAAGCAAACACGCTATTTACTTTCGCATTATCTTGTTTGGCTGACGCCCACCATTAAGCTAACAGGGCTTAAAAAGTATCAGTTGATTTTGATGAAGTCAGTTTAATTTCGGTTCGTTTTAAGGAATATTTTGCCAAATTTCCATTAATTACAGTACAAGACTCTTTACACAAGTTATCGTATATAAATTTCATGAAATGCAAATTTTTAATATCATACATAAGGATATTTTAAGGTACTTGTTGTAAGGAAAAGTGGTGGTGACATGACGCATCTTTGATAAACGTTATCGTAATTCTGATAAAGGAAAATAAACGCTAGAAATATATAAGCATATATATATATATATATTATAAATACATGTTTATGAGAAGTATCTGATGATGAATTTTGGCTTACAAAATATTCTGCATTGTTTTATTTTACTTTTACTTTAATAAACATAAACGTAAAAAATATTCTTGTGAAAAACCGTTTCAAAACATGGTTATAGTAAATACATTTTCAAAAAATCTTATTGAAAGAGTAACAATTCCCGTTCTGAGATGGATCCTTATGATTTCAGATCCATTCCAGATGAATTATACTTAAAATTCACGTAATCTGGAAACTGAAAGCAAAAACAGAATGATGCAAATGATGCATCGAAGTTCTAATATAGATGCGAATTAATTAAATTTTATGTCGGTATCTACTGAACATTTATAAAACTAATTTTTAACGTGATAAGACCATGCTATAAATAAATAATAATAAACAACATGATTGCTGTATTTCTAATATTGTTTTTGTTTACTCGAGTTTTATAAAAGAGCGAGCAAACATATTTTTACAGAAAGTAGGATACATCACATTTAAAGACTGTACAATCTACAGAATCAAATTCTGATGTTGCATCACTGAAATAATCAGCTTTCTGATTGGATGAATTATGAGAGACGCTACACAGAAAATGAAAAGTTAAATTTTTTCAACTTTGTTTTCTATTACAATTCTACTGAATTGAAACTGTAAAAATCGAAAATTGCAACACTTTTTCAGTTTCACTTTTCTGTTTCTATTTTATTTTTATATTACGCGGAATAGATAATATACGGATGTTATATCATTTAAACTTTGCGTTACAACCTCTCATAAATATAAAATTTTACCGCTAACAATTAAAAACGTTTTATTTAGATCTGCATGTGTTTTGTTTTCAAATCTATCGCGTAAACTCGGCATTAAATGCGTTTTATTATCCAAAATTGTGAGAAATACTGTATGTCTAATAAAAACAAAGAATGTCTTATATCAGCAATTCTTAACCTGTGGTCCATAGACCTTAGGGGATCAGTGAGTGTTTAGTTTTAATGTTCAAATCTTATGATTGGCATAGGATTTTAGGTCTTTTAGGGACCCGCAGCTACCAGTAGTGATTAAATGAGATGTGCAAAAGTCGATAAGTTAAAGAACTGCTATCTAATAAAAACAAAGAATGTCTTATATCAGCAATTCTTAACCTGTGGTCCATAGACCTTTGGGGATCAGTGAATGTTTAGTTTTAATGTTCAAATCTTATGATTGGCATAGGACTTTAGGTCTTTTAGGGTCCCGCAGCTACCAGTAGTGATTAGATGAGATGTGCAAAAGTCGATAAGTTAAAGAGAACTGCTGTCTTATATACTAATTTAAGTTTATTTTCATTCATTCGGCATAAAGAAAATAATATATGATATAGTTACAATAAATTAAAACATTTAATCAGATACAATATCTTATTTTAAACGTTAACTATTTACATTTAAACCATTTTAAATTAAAACTATCAAACTTCAAAGATAATCGTAGAAAAATAATGATGACAGATATAGAATCATATTCGAAAATGAAAAAAACTGCCTTTGAATACAATTTTTGTCTCCATTCGAATAAATTTTGTAGCTGCGTTATATATAGTCTATATATATATATATGCTACATATTATAACACTATTTTAACTTATTTTTTAATGATTTGAACGCATTACCAAAGTAAGTTATAGCTTATACAAATAATCGGAATCAACAATGGACCGAGTAAAAAATTTGGAGAATTAAAATAAAATACTGTATCATTAAAAACACACATTACAGTATTTTTATATTTTCTTTTATACCTTCTATTTATTTATATTTTAATTATAAAAGCAATTTAGCAATTTATTTCTTTATATTCTAAATTAAAAAATGAATACACAAGGTATTTTCTAATACGTTTGGAGGGAAAAATAGTCCCTCTAGCTACCAGTGGATCCCCACTGACCGGAATTATTATTTTCAATAAGAGTTCTTTGGAAATGTATTTACTATAACCAAATTCTGAAACGGTTTCTCCCAAGAGTTTTTCCTTTTATTATGCTTACATAATAAACACACCATTTTGGATTAATTGGGGAAGGGATAGTATGACTCTTAGAATATAAAATTAGAATAAATTGGGAAATATGTCACATTGATACAAATAAGGTATTATTTCGATATCGATATAAATGAGAGTGCTCTACGCATGCACAAGTTATCCGTCGATATCGGAGATGAATGACAATTGATGACACCTTCGATTATCTATTGATTTTTACGTGAAAATCAGATGACTGCTAGCAACGCGACTTTTAAAAGTTTTTGTTGTTATTTATTTAATTAATTATTATTCAAAAATCAAAATTGGGAGGATGGATGGAGGATATGTCATCGATTACGTATACTTTGTAAGTCATTTTGCCATCTCTGTAACAATTCGTGTTTGTTATACATTCGAATTTTGTAATTCGACTGATATTGAGGGAGACTAAATGTCGCACGGCATTTTACTCTATTTTTCATTAAATTGTTTCAATGCTTATTTACATATTTCCGAAATATGCCTAGTAATTTATGAAGAAGTAAACATCTGTCTTATTCAGTATTGTTTTACGTCGCTTTTCAACTAATAGCTACTAATATGACTTCCAAGGCCTACTATACTACTAATTCCAAAGTCCGAATAAAATTTACTTCAGATACTAGTACAATTTCCTAATTTTTATCTATATATCCATTTCTATATTTATTTTGCTGATTAGTGTTTTTTGAATATTGAAGATTATTATCTTTTAGCTGTTTTAGGTAATATAGCACTTTGCATATCTTTTCTTTAATGTTGATCCTATTTGAATTATTTAAACTTTTGAAAGTCGTCTCCTATTTTTATATTAGCTTAATAAACGTAATTTATTCTGACATATGAGTTTTATTTCTAATGTCGCATAGATCAAACATTGTTGAATGCAAGATTGCATTCACCGACTTACTCTATATGAAAATATTTTCGTATGGTCATTAAAACGAGCAAATTTATTTACTAGACAACAACTTGACCATAGCATACAGTATATAGTATAATTATACAGTATAATCAGTAATTAGTACAGTATAAACAATCTGACTTTTCAAGTCATAAACTTTTACGATCCGTTAATGATTACAAATTCACTCGTAGTTAGATATTTATTTATAGTATCGATCGCATTGCCATTTTTGAAGGAAAAAAAAATATTCTGTTCGAATTTTAGATATATTCTTTTAGTGTATATGACATCTATACAGTGTATATTTATACATATATAATTGAAAAACCTGTACTATATATATTGCACTGAATATATTATATACAGAAGTTATTGGATATTATGTATTATTGGTATGAATACACACATCGTAGTAAATATTGTACTATAGAATGAGTACGAAACAGATTTGAGATTCACTATATATACAATGATCATATTTTTTTGGAGAAAATAAAGAATAAATTAGAAATTGTTTCATAATAAGAAAAAGCAGATTGCATTTATTTGTTTCACTAAAACTGAAAAGTCTTATTTATAATATTTATTATAAAATATAATAAACAATACAACGTTTTAAACAATCATATTATTACTTTAAAAAAAATTTATTTTGATATTTTTCGCAAGAGTAAACTTTTTAAAATAGATTTGTGTTTTAAAAATTCATAAAACTGTATACACGTCATGTCAAAAGTTGCATTAAGTATAAATATATACTTCCAATGTTTTGACTTTTAATTGGGTTTTCTCAGTGGTCCACATATTCAATAATGAAAATATCCGTTCAGTGCGTAGACTGGTGTCTTGGGTCTTATCATTCGACAACTCCATTCCTGACACCAATGTGAGGATGCCGTAGCGCAAGGGTTCCCAAAGTTTTCCTAGGTGGGACAAATTGTAAATTCCAAAATATTTGGCGGGCCAAAAAAAGTGTTATGGAAAAATATATTCAAATCGATAAAAAGTTAGACACAAGGGAAAGATTTATCCTAATTTTATAGCATAATCGTTCTTTATTTATGACAATAATTACTTTTTATTACAAACTGTTTAAAATAACACATTTCAAAAATAATTAAAAAATAACTAAATAATTTCAATATTTCAAATAAAAAAAGAAAATAATAATAAACTCATTAATTTGAAGTGTGTGATTTGTGTAGTTGTTGTTTTCTTTTAATAACATCATTCAGTCTTGATTCTAAGTCGATTGAATGTATCCTTAACACCGCTTGTAAAAGTTCATCAGTTAATTTTGAACTCATTTGGACTTATTAATACTCATGATTGAGAAATTTTTTTCGTATATATAGTGCTTCCAAATAAATGAAAACATATTTGGAAGCACTTATATATGTATGTCCAAATAATGAAAACATATTTGGAAGCACTCATACATGTATTTTTTTTAACTGAATAATTTTTAATTATAATATGATAAAATGTATTTATTTTTTTGTAAAAAGGTAACTTATCTCTATGAATTCAAGATCGCGGATGATCTGACATCGCGGGCCGCATTTCTAGGGTTCGAGGGCCGCACTTTGGGAACCCCTGCCGTAGCGGATGGCCAACATAAAAATGTATATCGATAAAATTTAGCGTATTTTCGAATAAGGTCGTGAATAAGTAATGCAGGGATCCAGGATAGAACTGATTCGGAAACGCATATAAAACAAATAGCATATATTTATTTAAAATAAATATGAAACAGGAAATAAAACATAATATTAACATATTTCCTTCGAGAGAGCTATTTGGCGCGAGAGATCATACCTGGAAGAGAGAGTAAAAGAAATCTTCAATCCGTTCTTTATGTCTTGGATCCCTAGTCCTCGTCGGACGTTCACCGACGGGACGGGACACTGATTCACCCTTCTCTGCTACATTTTTCCCACCTGTTCAGTCTCAGAGCAGAGTCACTTTCTTGTGTTAGTCTATCTCTGTCCTGGATAAAACTCACTGAAATTTTCTTTCACCTGCATTTATGCAACTCTTTATTTGATCATAATATGATCAAATAAATGAATAAACGAATAAAATATGGAGGATAAGGTTCTCCGGATCAGGGAGTATGATATTTTTATCATTTGTTTTACTTTAAGGTGTCACTCAGTTCAAATTCCTTTCGTAATTTTCGATGAGGTGGAGGAGTAACACCTGTATCCGACTTGAATTCTTGGTCTCCATACGGGTATTAGATCCGGTGAGATAGAAGCAGAAATCGATTATTTATAAAATGTTTTTTAAACGATATGTGTTTGTCTGTAAAATATTTAAAAATTCTAGCCCATTTATGTTGATAGGGCTCGTCATTTTAATGTCATTCTTCGATCTTTTCACAGATGACAACACAGAAATATGACACTGTCATACCTATATCATTGTCCCTGTGGACTGTCTGTTATGCACCAGTATTCAATTTACTATTTTAATTCACAAAATAAAGGACAAAATGGCCATTTTAGAAAAAATAAATAAATCTGAAGGACAGAGAAGCGAAATAAAGGACGTATGGTCACTGTAACCATATACGTTATTTAACATACCACGTTGCTGCTTTCTTTTACTATTTATAAGAAAAAATTGAATAAGTATAATCATTTTTATTTGCCGATATAATTTTTACATTTCAATGTTAATATTTCTTGAATATAAATATATTTAAGATTGCTAGGCACATTCTGATTAATTTTATAATTATATATGAGCAACTAGTTTTTGATAAATAGCACTGTTATCTTATCTCAAATTTTAGGAAAGATTGTAGGAAATTTGTATTCGATGATCCAATTCAAAATGTAATTGGATGGCATATACATGCTGTGGAAAAAAAAGATTTATAAAGACTACGATTTTATTAAATGCCAAAAATACTCTCAACATTCAAAAGGTTAAAACTTTCAGAACTGGATATTTTAAAATTTATTTAAATCGATTAAAAAATTATATGATAATTATATATTATTAGCCAATAAATAAGAAAATTATTAATTTAAATTATAATACAGTCGAAGCCGCTAATTGTAATCGCGGATATTGTTATCAAACATTTAATGTTACGGTATCAAAATTTACGGTCCCGAATCATCCATATTAAAATGCGTTATGAAAACTCAGTTTATAGTAATCAGAATTTCGGTTATTGTCATCAAAATCGATACACAAATAAAATACCGCATTTAAAACTAACAAAAATATCGCAGATAATACTAAAATATTGGTTAAATCTATTAAAATAAACAACATTATTTGTTAATCGTTGATTTATTGTTTCGTTTTTACCGAAATTTAGGCAAAAAAACGAGAAAATACGAAGATAAAACACTTGTTCTCCATTTAAAATAATGCAGATTCGACTTAAGTGGAAAAATCTGAGTTGTGTACGTTTTTTAATTAATAAATATTAGATCGATGTAAGTTTTTGATTTAATAAGTTCATACAGTGAGACAAATATGACTGCTTTTCAAAACTTCGCAGCGCCTTTAGGTGTTTCACCGCACATCTCGCCTTTACGAATGGCGCGGCGTTACTGTTGCCAGATCTGGTGATTTTTAGTGTTTTTTTGATGACGAAATATATAGTTTAAAATTGCTGATATAGTGATTTAGCGACTTTATAATTGTCTTTATTGAAAAAAATTAAAAATTATTTTTGATATAATAATTTTCTTACTATTGCTCCAGTACTTCGTGATTTTCCGTAAACTGGAATTGGCAACATTAACTATAAGTGTAAATCATTTCACTTCATTTTTTGGCTTACTTGATTACATAAAATAGAGTTCAACAAGTGTTCTTCGATCCGTTATAGAGCTATTATTATTATTAGCGTTATCTTTTAATCTAATTTTCATTTTTTTTTTCATTTTATATAGCCCCGCATCTATCATTTTCCCGTATCCATAGTTTTTTCCGGAGTTCCGACGAAAATATTGAATCGAGGTTACACTATATATAACAGTATAAGTACAGTATATACTGTATAATAATAATAAAAAAATCGAAAACTGTACTTTTTTGACACGACTGCTTAATGTTATCAGTCGGTTATTATCATCAAAATAGATCGGTCCCAAAGTGATTTTAATAAGCGGCTTCTACTGTATATGCTGAAAGTATCCACAATTTTCCTGTAAACACGCATTTACTCGTTTCATCGTATATCTAATGGATTAAAATAATTTTAATCAATTGCAATAAACACTGCTCGATGTTTTACTTCAAGAATATGCAAATTAGTTTTGTATATTTACTATATTTTTAAATGCGCCCACAAATAAAAATGTGGAGAGCTTAAATTAATTGAGATGGCCATAAATTTTGAAACAATGTAATTATCGAATAGCAAATTCATTGGAGAATTTGCAATATGTGAACTTGCGCCATTCAAACAACAATTTTTTTACATTTATTTTCGTGATGCAATAAATAGCTGTATAATAACGTGATATCTTTCAGCAGTAACTGTTTAAAGAAAATCTGGAATGTTTATTTTTCAGTTGCATAATAAATGGATAACACTGCACATTTTTTTACATATGAATTTATGCATTTACAAAGTGCATAAATTTGCTATCGTATCTTTGCTACACTTTCAAGCATTTAACAAGCATACCATTTTCTATACGAATATTTATCAAGTTTATCTTATATGTAATTTTATAGTATTTAATATATTTATTGCAAATTTTTTATATCTAAACGTTACATTAGAGAAATAAATTCAGCAGAAATTGTAATAATAATAATAATAATAATAAATAATTTAAGACTATTTTTCTATAATTATCCAACGTTCATCTTTCCAATTAATATTTTGCTAAAAATATTTGAAAGATTACTAATTAATTAAATTTTAAATGTTTTGTAGAAAAATCAGATGTTATCAAGTAAATTTCTATTTTGAATGCTTAGCAGAATGTTCCCTGAAAACTAATTTCTTCAAAGAGCATTCTGCTAATTTAAATTTCTTTCGACATTTTTTTTTTTCCGAATAAATAGATAAGTGAGTGAATTTTTCTTAAAAACGCAAATCGTTAAACTATACACTGTTATCGCTTAAAGAAATCTGGTCCATTTAATCAGAAAGCAACCTCTCTAATACAAAATTCATCTATCAACCTGACTTGTTTATGATTATCCGGCCATTTTATTTAAAATTCTTTTGCATTACACATAATGTAATGCATTAGTCAAGTCAAACTGTATAGAATAACATTACGTGATATACATCCGAAAGAATAGAAATACATTTAATCAGCACAACGAATCCATTTTTTGGCAAGTTAAGTCCTCAGGCACAAAAAAAATGACGACGATTGATCTATAGTGACATTTCTCAATTCTGTGATACGCATACATATATATATTTATTTATGCATATTTATTTTGAAAATGCAAAGTCGAACTATGAGAATTGCTGATCTCATAATTTAGAATCTACTGTATATAAATCCTATACTGTATCTTTACAGTATTAAAATCTCTTTATATTTCTATTTAATTTACCATATTCATTAACATGTCGAAGTTTCATAGAAACTATTTTATATAAAATGAAAAAATTGGAATTATTTCTGAAATTTATTCCAAAAAAAAAAGATCAAATCAACTTTTCTATAGAAATTACTTCTCGATTTTTATATTTATTTATTTTAGTTCTAAAATGCAGATATGCAAATTAAGTCTTCTAAATTCGCACAAGTTTTCATCTTCCCGAAAAATTTCCAAATAGATTTACGAAAAAGAAAAATTGAAAATTTTTCAGAAAGTATGAAAAATAATGCGAAAAAATTGTGTGAATTTTCAATTTTAAGATATTGTCATTGCAAAATACAGTATCTTGACAAAATTTCAAAATCTATCTGTAAATTCTCGAAAAATCAGCACTAACTCTTGAAATTCTTTGAGATCTTTTATATTTTCGTCTATAATTAATTTCTTTTAGGTAATCGAACTATATAACATATTGAAAAATCCTGCAAACAATTCAAAATTAACGAAACTCGCTATATTAGACATTCAGTTACCTTTTCCTGGAAAGGTTGTCTAGATGCAACCAGAGAGCCATTTATAAAATTGTTTATTAATGACTATAAGTATAGATACACCTGTAGATCCACAAGTGAATTCTTCACGAACATTGACTGCTAATGAACAACCGCAACTATCTCCGGTCCAGTCAACATTATTAAGCGTAGCAAAATAATGCTTCTTTAATAAGCGAAGTAGGCTGAATAATTGCCACCCAAATAGTTTTAATAAAGGTTTAAAAGATATACTATGTAAGTCGATATGATAATTATTAACATTTTTTTTTTTATTACAAAAATGATCTTAATGCACTTCGTTCGTTTGATGTTTGTCTGTTAACCGTCCGCAAAATATCTCAAGGACATCGCAAACTATTCAGTGATCATTATTATCCAAGTTACGTGTCTTTAATTTTGAAATTATTACGTGATCCCGTTACGAGATGGCGTTGATTCGAAATTTTAAAAAATTGTTATTTATGAAACTATGTCGCACACAAATGATGATATAGTCATTAGAAATGTTTTAGCCATTTTTATTTTTTATACAAAAATGATCTTATGCAATTTTCCGTTTTGTATCAGTCAGTTCGTTCGCAAAATATCTCAATAACAAAGCAACAGGACCGCGTAGAAACTTAACAATAACATTGATTGGCCAATATTCTCTAAGAATTCAAACTCTAAATCTTTTGTTATCCAAGTTGTATATTTATTAATTTTGAATTCTTGTGCGCTCTTGTTATGAGATAGAACATCTTTTAAAATTATAAATGCGAATGCATTAAATCTATTTGAGTTATACACGTTTTGTTTTTTTTGAATAACTTTTACGTTTCTACAATTTTTAAATCCCGATTAATAAGCTAATCTTTACATAAGGAAGATAACGTTTCCATAGTTTAATAATGCACACAGGAAAGTGACGTCAGAATGACATCATTTCCGTTAAAAATACTAATGCTGGAAAAACTGCAACGACACTTTCAACGTCGCATTTGCACCTTACTTTTAATAGTAAATATTAAGTAATAATATGCAATTATGAGACCAATCGAGGATGAATAAGCATTTACGAATATAATATTCTAATTTTTCTCAATTGATCTAGTTTTACTTTATCTAATTGTACGATTCGTGCCTAGATTCACATCAGCCGTAAATGGTTTTTAATCGCTTACACTAGAGATAACGTAGTTTCAGTAACGCTATCAAGTGCTGAAGATAAACAAAATACAATTTCTTTTGATTTCTTTTAGAAATATTGATCTTATCCTCAGGGATAAGAGTATAACTTACAGCTATTCCAATCAGCAATTTTACAAATCTTAAAACGAGTTTGATAAGCCATTCATTGTAGTTCCTTTTATAGAAGCATAATCTTGTCATCAAGTTAGAAACATCTATAAAAATAGTTAATCTGTGATTTTAATTATATAAAAATGCTGTTATATTTTATAATATTGGTTTCATGTTTATTATTTTTATAAAACTATAGTTTTTTTATGTTTAGAATATGGCGAATACCTTTTTATTAAAATATTCTTCAGTAGCCCATTTATTTAGTTATAAAATAGAAAATGTTTTCGTTTTTAACAAATATCTGTATGTATACAAAAAACATCCCAATAGATTAAAATCTTATATTATTATTTATAATATACGACAACATAGCATCGTTGCTCGACTTATATCAGGAATGAGAGTTCATATTTTACAAAAAATATGGCCTCACCTATTTTCTAGGTGTGGTCAACTAGCTATGCTATTCAACAGGTCTCCCGTCCTGTAACCTACTGTGCATTTTAAATGCAGTATAAAAGTGAAGACAACCGACCAAAAATATTTAAAAAAAAAAAAAGTAACTGTCATCTCAAAAGATGCATTATGGAGATTGTGTGACAAGAGCTTCGAACAGGGGATATTGGCATCTCAATGTTATTCGTTCGCTCGGCATTACATACAAATTTATTTATCAATGCGTGACCAAGATTCAATGAACCCATTCAAAGCATTTTAATACAAGAATGCATTTTTTTCCCCTCTTAGAATTAAAGAACGTCTCATTAGCGGAAATCACAATACCATTAATCATTATTTTTTTAGAGTTTCTACATAGAATAATTGTTTTTTCTTAATTTAATAACGAAAATTGCCGTTTTTTGGATGTAAACTAAAACAATAAAACTTATAAATTTAAATGAATATTTTCGGAACACCGCAATAAATTAATGAATAATGAAATAATAAAAATAAGCCATTTTGACATTATTTTCGTATCAAAATATGGCTAAAAACATGTTTTTTTTTTTTTTTTCCATCATTAATGTATAATTGTTAAATAAATAATTTTTTTTATGAAACAGAGAAGCTGTAACTACTATTAAAACCATGATAGATTTTCTTCATATTCGAAATTTATCAATAGAAATACTAATTTTCATAACTTTAAAGTTATAAAAAATGCAAACAAAATTTCCTTCTAGGAATCTAAAATTTTCAAATTGCTTTAAATTTAGACTGTGGAACGGCTCACGTAAACTTAATTCTTTTTTTTTTTTGAGTCTGTGTTATTAGAATTTATGAAATGTTTATTTTTAAAAAATAATAATATTTTATCCAAATAGATGAGAACCGATAAATTTAGATTAGAGAGAGATTGTTGAGTCTATAAGCTAAATTATCAAAAGTTACTCCTAGAAAAATACGCTAAAAATATGAATTTATAAGAGTTGATCGCGGATCATACATATGTTTAGTACGCCAATGAATAGGCTGTTATGCTCAAAACTAGGTCTACAGCTTTTTTTATACCATACAAAAATATCTTACTAAATTTATGTTATTAGTCAATCTTTGCTGGTAAAAATAAAAAAAAAATTTAAAAATACTTTGGTTTTATTGAATTCAGTTTTGAATGAAATATGATTTATCAGTATTTATCATTCATTTTTGTTACATTTTTAGCTAGGGTTGACTATTCTAGTATTAAAAAAAAAAAAAAATGTTTTATCTTTATAATGGCAGCTTTATGTCTTCAAGAAACAAAACTATTGTTTTATATTAGAATGAAATCAAATAGCTAAATAGTTTATTGTATTTTATTATAGATGCATAATTAAATAGCACACGATTCAATCTGATCGTGGATTTTATACGAGATACTTCCACGTTTTTTATGAATGGGAATATTTTAGAGACGAAGTGGGATGGGATAATTCAGGGTGTGCAGAGTTCACAACTGTATATTATATAGATCAGTACTGCCAAAGCTAGATCTCTACATCAAGAAGTAATAATGATAGTAGCCAGCCGGATACTCGGCTAGCCAGTCAAAGTTCAGCTATTGTTTTGAAAGAATATATTCTTCACAGACATTTAGACTATCAAAAGCAAAACTAATATTTAAGATCGTAAATATTTTCCGCTATCTAAACTTAAAAAAAATAAACAATTCTTTGCGTGTTTGGATTTAAAATCATCAATTTGCACTCTCAGTCTTCTAAAAATCTGACCTCCACAAATTTTATTTTAAATTTATATCCCGTCCAGTCTTTAAAATCGAATCTGCTCGTTAGTCCGGATTGTGCAGCGAATCTCAAATAGGTGAACTACAATAAGCGCCTAGAGCAACATCATCTATAATGTGGGCAAATCCGAGCAGGACAAAAATGTTCCAAGATTTACGTTTAACGAATTAAGCTCGGGGCTAAGAAACAAGTACTGTATATAGTCATCCGTAGGAGTCCATCTACCGCCCCTTTTCGTTGTTTAATGAGATCTTTGGGTGAACGATTTTTATATGCAGCATACGATTTAAAAGTTTCTTCCATAAATACATCATCGTTATCTTAGTTCCTGTCGAACGTCAAGTTTGTAAATAAATAAAAAAACGGCTTTCCTGCCGATAGAGCGACCTTAAATCCGAGATAACTTCAAAATGGTGGCAGTTCTCTGGGTAGTTAGAAATAGTATGTCACGATCGAAGGGGTTAGTATACCTCATCGTCGTGTAGATGAGAATAAATTAGGTCACACGTTTGCAAAGGTTAACGGTCTAAACAAGGGTGGAGTTAGTTTATTTGCACGTTAAGATTTTGCCCATGGTGTGCCAACGACCCGCAATGTTTATAAGTTGGAGTCATCGAGATAAAAGTCCATTTGCGAACGATAATCAATTATTATTTAATAATAGCAGTTTGAAGTTTCCGATCTTTCCCACAGTAAACGACGATTACGATGATCCCTTATAGAGCGCCCGACTGCACTCCACTAAACGCTGATAGTAAATATCATATACCCTATCGATAGGGATATATTGTCACCCTACGTCCCTGGAGATCAGCGACCTCCGCGATACGTGTGAATTGCTGACGACTGTCCATATGCGCTATCATTTTCCTGTGAGAAATTTTAAAGTTACGCTAACAGCTGCGTTACGAGCAGCTGGTTTTTCTACACAGATGGTGATAAAAGAGTTGACTCGTTAACCGAAATAAAATCTCTAGTGTTGTTTCACTCATCGACTAATTTGTGTAATGTCGAGTCATAAAGGAAAACGCAAAACAACTTGTAACGCGCGTTGCGAATATTGCTGAAGACGTTACAGTAACAGGACGCGCAACCTCACCTCTAGACTTGCGCTAGACAATACAAAAGTAGTTCTCACGAGCCGCGCCCATTCCGGAATTATGGTTTCTTCAATTAATGCATACCTCAGTTGCACGTTCAGGAGGATGTTCCCCGCTGTCCATCAATGGCTATTTAGTCTCATTGTTACCGACATTTCCCTCATACTTGGTCCAATACGCAAAACTAGGCAGAATTTCAAAGAATCTCATTAAATAAAAATACGTTACGAATGAATGGAACTTCTTTACAATAAAAGGAACCAACAGCCTCCGACTCGACGATTTTTTTTTTTTAAGTATTTCATACAAAAAAAATGTTAAAAAACAGCAATGACTCAATGATAATACTGTTAATTTATAAATAATATCCATAAATTAATCTGTTCAATATATATTAAGAGAGACTAACGATACATAAATCTTCAATTGAGACATTTAAAGAGACGATATATTATTTTTGTCAGATTAATTTTGATTAAAAATCTTTTTCTAAGTATCGTGAATTAAGATTGATAAAGCTCTTGACATTTTTACATTGCCAATTTTATTTTAAACTGGAAGATTAATTCTTTAAATGAAACCAAATTATCTGAAGTATCAAATTATCTTGTATTTAACAGTGTTAAAATTCTTAAGAAATTGTTATATAATTGTTAAAATTTCAATTTTTTTTTCTTTAGAGTATGTGATTCTTTCGGTTTTAAATCCAATTAAAAAGAAAATTATTCGGAATTTTATCTTAGAACAGAAATGCTACTACAGTAATTATTTTTCTACTTTTTTTACGCTAAACTAATGCTCTCTTATCTCCTCTTTTATCAAAGATCTACCGAATTTTAGATACAAAATGCTTATCTTATAAAAGCATCGTGAATATTACTTATTCTCCTTATTCATGAAAATAAACATTCACTTCGTAAGTCGAGAGAACAAACTTTTTGAAATAATGATTATTGTTAACGCATCGACAAATTCATTAAGATGGTTTAATTTTTGCAATAGAATTTATACGAGAGAATTAAAAGTTAACAGTGCTCAGTTTTTCGTGTATTATTGTTTAATTAAAATTTAAATCAAAGTTACGTGCTAAATTACTGCCATCTGTTGGAAGAGAAACAAAACAATTTAATTACGCTCAAAAGCGATTTGGTGCATCAAAAAAATAGAGTTTTCGAATTCTGAGATCCTGTGACAAATCGCATTCGAGAATCACAGACTCCCTTTATCCACGGTACATTTAACTTCCCTTCATTGAGCTGTCATCCTCTCTACTGCGTAGCCTGCGTGTGTCTGCTATTCATAAGGCAGTTGTAAAGCAAAATAATAATAAACTTCCAAAGTACTATAAATTAGTTATATTTTCTCTCTAGTTTCTTTAATCTGAAGATACACTAGGTATAAAAATTAATAAATCATGATAATTTATATTTTCCTTCTTATGTGACGTAGTTAAAAATGAATTTATTGTAGAACAAACAATGCTAATAATAGCTAGATTTTGTTACCCATGTTATCTTTCTAATAAATAAGAATGATCATTCTGGTTACACAGAAATATAATCATTAGGTTGCATTCAGCAATGAGATTTATTTTTTTAAAAAGCAATTAGTACACATTTAATATACTTTTTTATGGAATATAAAATAAGTAAAAGAATAATTAAATAAGTTTAATTAAAAAGAAATTTGGGGCAAAAGAAATATAATTTAGTCCAATCTATATACTGTATTTTGCTTAATTTCCAATTGATTGGATTGATGCATAATTCCGTAGCGTTCTGATTTGGCTTGGCAACATGCATTGCTGTTCATTTGTTTACCGTTTTTACATTGTCACTGTTTACTTTGGAGCAGCGAGACTGTTACAAACGATTGTTATTTCTTCGCTGCTGAAGATGGTGTGTCAGGTCGAGAAAAACGAACATTTCCGAGATATTCTGCTGTACGAGTTTAACCTTCAGATTTTCACCCTTTCCATTCCATTTCCAATCACATTCAAGGACACACCTTCGAAGACGATACTGCTCTCCAAACTTGGATTGATGTTCCTAAACTCAAAACTAACAGATTTCTACAAAGGGATCCCAGATAACTACCCCAATGTTAGCAGGGAAGTTATTGACAATGACGGAGATTACATTGTTGAATAGTTGCTTGCTTGATTTGGTCAAATTTTTAACCGAATTTCATAAATAAAACACTAAACAAACAAACGTAACAAACCTATATTTCAAACGCTACGGAATTATGCATCAATCCAATAGAATAAAAATTAAAACATTTAAATAAAAATGTAGTTTATTAAATATATTAATTTTTATATTATGTTAATTAAATATTTAAATGATATTTTAAATTTTATTAAAAAAAAAGATAGCTATATAATCATTAGAATTAAAACTGACATATTAATTTTAATTATTTTAAGTTTATTAAAATATTTAATACTGATAATTATAAACTTTATACATCATTCTTTTGCATAAAATGTTAATTTTGAATATAAAAATGGAATAATTATAGTTCATAAAATTGATGGTGTGGAATCAATTAAATATAATTGTAATATAAAAAAAAAAAATTTAATAGAATAAAATGACAAAACAACTATTACAATAAAGACTGAATTATTTTATTGCACATATACAATCAATTTTTGGTCTTTACACTAATGCTTCTGTACATGATTTCTCCTGCCAGGAATTAAAATACAAAAATCCTATTAACATTTTCAATGATAGCTCTCTTCTTTTCTATCACATAACAAGTATCCAGCTGTAATTTGGCTTCTACCCAGAAAAATACCATATACATCAAATATTTTCAAAATATAGTTTTGAAAGTTCTGATATTGTAGAATACTGATTTGAACAGAATATATCTTTCAATAATGGCAGTGAATTACACCATATATTATAGCTACATGAATACATCACATTAACTGTACAAGAATTTTTTCATACAGCAAAAAGGTGTATAAAATTAGAAAAAAGATTTGCATGTTATTAACTTTAACCTGAATGATATTATCATGCATTAAAGTATATCATCTCAGCAAAGATAAATATTTTAACTCAAATTTCATTAGAATATCTTATAATTAAGACTATTACAAAAATTTTTTTAAATTAAATTTTGTTTTATGGTTTTCAAATAATGATTTATCTACATTTTTATTTCAAAATTAATCTTATAACTAAAAAATTGTGCAGGGTAAAATATTTCCTATTTTTATTTGATATCATCACATTCTCTTCTGTTATCACATAGGATCATGGCATTCTTAAGTTTTAACTAATCTCTAAAGTAGCATACCACATCAACTGTGATTGATAAAGTCAAATATTTACAAGCATTTCATTAATCCATCCAACTTAATATCTCATATTACAATAAATTTTACAACTGTTTACAGGTGAATTTTTCATTCATTTTTTGTGCAACTAACAAAAAATGATTTTATGTAATGATGAATAAAATGAACAATTTAATATTTATAGAAATGACAGCCATGAACTTCTTCTAATTGGGTCTGGTAGGTACCTGTGGTCTATCAGGAATACGTGGAGGAGGAAGATTAGGAACAGGACGCCTACAGAAGGAAAGGCAAAAGGTTGGTTCACTACAGTAATCATGCTTTAACTTATCTGAATGCTTTTGAATTGATTTTTATAATTAAATAATCTAGTAGTAAAATTCATGCTTTCTAATAAAAAAAAATATTTAAGCATTTTAACAATACAGTTGTTTTAATTCCAAACAAACATGCACTATTACCTAAATCACATTCCATTTCATAAATAAAGTTCCTTCTGATGATGATAAAAAAATAAAGAAATATTTATCTATCATTGTAAAAATGACAAATATTTAACAAATAAACCAGAAACCAAAAAGCACCACTACAGTCCCAATGGCAAAAAACATGCATATTAGAAGGAAATAAATATGCTCCATTGCATCTATACAGATAAAGATAAAACTCTGCTAAGAGCAGAAAATAACAACAGCTGCTATGATAAATATTTAACCTTATTCATGATTAACTATACAGTAACCTTTTATTCACTAAATACAATATAAATCTTTCTTTAAAGACCTAATTGAAGGTTTGCAGATCACATGATATATAATTTTATGGCATGTATTATGTATATGTATTTATATATAATTTACACATCTGCTATTTCTATAACATCATATTTGAATTATATATTGTATATATAATGTGATAACAGACTATAAACTTAAACCAAATTGAGAAAAGGAGTGAGAATAACAAACACCAATTGTGATGTATATAACAGTGATGGCCATAGCCAATTGCATTTATGAATAACATAAGATTAGCCAGAGAGGAAATCAGACATCCAAAGTCCCTTTCATAGTCATAGATGATTTATGTTCGAGGTGGTATAGAAGGAGCATTTCCACTGGGACTGCGACTGTGGAAGGTATATAGTTAATACTTGTTAGTAAGGGATAGGAAAATTAGGAAAAAGAACCTAATTTTAAAATATGAATTTAGTCAAAATATATTTTATTCATATATTAAAATATTAATTTCTCTCTTAAAAATAATAATTTTTAGTATTTACAAATCTCTTAATAGAAAATATCTATATTAAAATAATGAATTAAGATAATATATTAAAATACAAAACAATTTATTTAGTTTTAAAATCATCATCATGAATTAATAGGATTCTTAAATTAAATAAATTCATTAATATTTCAACCAAATAATAAAATAATAAAAATATTAACATCTTAAATTATAAAGTTTTTTAAAGGACAAATATAATCAAACTATAATTATCACAAATTAATAAATTTCTTTAGAAGTTCATAAATATAAATAATCAAATTAATGATTAATTGAATAAGTACATTTATGAAAAATTTTCAAATTACAGTAGATAATAACCTACATAGCTTCAAAAAATTCCAGATTTATTTCAAGAAACAATATCAATATATAAGCGATTATATTACATTTCCTTCAAAATACTTTTTTTTTAATAATAGAGTGGTAACTTGAACTGCTCTACATACAAACTTTTCATATCCCATTTTGGCCTCTAGATACAAACCATGATGCTTTTTAATATTATATTTGTAAAATATTTTCTATAAGTTTCATATAAAAATATTTCAATTAATAGTTATATATGTTGCATATATAACTATTAATGTGATAAAGACCACTTATATTAACCACTTAATGATAAAGACCACTTAATATTAAAGATCTACATAATAATTATTAGTTATATCAAATTCTTTGTTAATTAATTTTTATCTCATGATGCAAATTAAAGCCTAAGAGAGGAAAAGAAGCAACCGATGACAACAAATCAAAAACCAAACAATAAAACCAGTCATAAGAAAATCTTTTTTTTTTTTTTTTTTGAAAGATTATTTTTTTAAAATTTTATAAAAAAATTTTTATTAAATAAATTATTTTAAAAATATATAAATTTTATTAATTTTTTTCAAAAAAAAAAAAAAAAAAAAATGCATATTTTTTTTAATTGTTTTTAAAATTTCTAAATCTGGGAATAATCCATTTTCAGATTTAGAAATTTTATTTTATGGGAAATCAATTAATCCAATTGAATTTCCTTAAGATAGAATGGAAAACTGGGTTTCAAGATACGAACTTTGAGTTACGAACTGTGGCCAGGAACAAATTAAGTTTGTAAGTCAAGGCACCATTGTATTTTGAAGAAACATTAATGTCATTGTCTAAAAATAATAATCAAAACTCTGCTAAAGAATTGATAGGACAGAAGGTGTTAGTAGTACCAACCCGACCCAACCTAAAGGGTTATTACTTCAATTTTTCCAGCCAAAATAAATTTGATTTTTTTTTATCCGTGTATAAACCAACCCCCACTTCAGAAATTTTTTTGAGATAAAAACCTCAGCTTATAAACAAGTATATACAGTATTTCATTTCCAAGTGTAATTAATTTTTAGGAGAAAATAAACAAAGCACTATGTAGCAGAAGTACATTTATTTATATTCAGTTTGAAACATTTTCGCCCATATTTTGGTTATCTTCAACGAAAATCACTAAAACGAACTTACATAGAACAATAGAATGATTATAGAACAGAATAGCACATACATGTTTAAATTTAAGAAGATACGATTTTACATAATAATGGGAGTTGATTAATGTTGATAATCAACTACTAAAGCTGCACTTTTTATTCATATTTTTAAAATGTAAAATTTGGGTGTGACTTAAATTCAAAGCAAATATTTTAAGATCTTATATTTCCCACTCCCCAACCTTTGGGCTTTTGCTTTACGCTCTTCGTTTGAGCATAGTATTATGACCATTGATAACACTTTATTCGGTGGTCCTCCATTCGTATGTTTCTGATTTAATCCAGTTGCTGTTTGGATAGTAGCTTCTAGAATTGCATCGTATCTGGCCATATTTTAATTATAAGAAAAATCACAAATTATTATAATGCTGTCTATAACCCGCTGATGGAAACAAATTACCACCTTTTATTATTTTAAACAAAAATACTGTACCAAAGGAAAATTTTCCTAAAGTTCGAGCACAAAAGAATGCATGGATGACAACAGAATTGATGAAAGATTGATTAGATCATGTTTGGGAGAAGATACCTGGCACTATTTTAAAATGAAAGATTGATTAGAACGTGTTTGGGAGAAGATACCTGGTGCTATTTAAAAAAAAACAAAAGTGATAGTATATCTGAAGAAGATTCTCAATAAATTATGTAGCTTATTATATATATATTAGCACCTATTTAAATAAAAATGTTTCTTATTTTTCAATACCTATTATAAAATCTTTTTTTTTTTAAAAATGTTTCTTATTTTTCAATACCTATTATAAAATCATTTTTATTTTTCATTTTTTATTTTTCAATACCTATTATAAAATCATTTTTATTTTTTCCAATCTTAAAATCCTACTGCGGCTTAAATTCGAAGTAATATGGTAATATTCTTCAGATTCATTACTGACATGATTATCATTATCCTTATCATTGTCATAATCATTGATTAAAACTTAAATGCATAACTGGAATTTACTTGTTATTCTAATAACAGACTGGTAATTACTGAAAAATGTGCTGACTATCTGTTGTTATAATAATTTTAACAATGTAAACTTTATTCATTAGTTTAAATCTATCCACTACATTTTGTTGCTTGCTGACTTCTAAGTTTTTGCATCTGCTATATTATCACTTTCAGTTTATAAGACGCAGGGCAATTTTTAAAGATATTTATAAGAAAAATAAGTATGTCTTATAAGCTAACAAATATATAGTAATTTTTTTGTAATTCATTGAATGTTTATAGAATTTAAGAAATTAAATAAAAATATCTGGAAAATGTATTTCAGTACTTAGGAATAACATAAAATATATGTAATTACCAGTATATATTATATTATATAATTAAATATTTCATAAAATTAAAAAGTGAATTTATTATTGGGTAATGAATTTTGATCATTATAATAATAAGTAAAATGCCAAGCAGTATTGATTTATGAATTGATTTATAATGGATTAGTTTTTGTATTATGATAAATGTATTCAATATAAGTGATTGCATCAGATCTAATAAATCCTGAAGTATTTTTTTTTTTATTTAAAAATTATAAAGCAGTGCAGTTTGTATCCTTATATTCTTTTCCATATACAAATATTAGTTAGACATTATCAAATAATGAATTAATTATTTAATAATGTCTAATTAGATTTCATTGAAAAAATACCATAGATGTGTTTATCATAGTTGATAATATTTTTAACTGCAGGAATGACAATCATAAAGAAATAAGCAAAGCAACATATAGTTTAATAAAAAAATTGATATCATAATGAAATGCCATCAAAGTTTTATCAATGAAAATCTTGTTTACCAAATTTGTTAATTTTTTTTAATTTAAAAAATATTCACTAATTTTAATACTATATATAATTATATTTCAGCTCAGCCAAAAACTAAACCTTCTAAAGCTCATAGTGATTCCACTTCATCTAGTCATGAGCAAGGAGGTTAGTATAAAAATTATTAATCAAAAGTCAAAATCTTAGGATTAACAATTAAAAATTTATTTTATAATTTTCAGATATTTTAGAAACAGTAGATGTTGGTTCACAGCTGGAAAATAAAAAACTAGATGAAACTGGTGATACTGGAGGTATTTAACTTAATTACAGGTTCTCCTTGACTTTGAACAGTGATGTCATTGGTAAATTCTATGATTGGTCAATGCAATTCTTATGTATTCCTCTCTATATACAATGGATTATTATATCAAAAGCATTCTTTTTTGTTTGGTTCTTGTAGTTTAGTGTTTGTTATGTTTATTATGATAATATATAGTGTTCTGTTAAAAATTAATAATGGAAAATTCATAAATTTTGGACATTTCTAACTTATGACTATAGGCTTTAAACTGAAACCCATTATAAATCAAGGATTACCTATAATTTATTTTAAAATATTCAATTTTTATTTTTAGCCTACTTTCTGAAGGAAATGGTGAATTATAAAATTGGCCAATATCTGTATGTTTGTCTCTCTGTGTCCTCCCACTAATAACTTTTGAACTAGTAAGCAGATTTTCATGAAATTCAGCAGTGATGCTCTGTCCTTAAAGAATACCTTGACACTTTATCCTTTAATCCTACAGGATTGACTAATCATTTAGTATTAGTTGATAGGATAGAATTTCACTTTTATTATAATTTTAGCTTATAATTTTGGCTTGTTGTCAATAGATGGTGCTAAGTGTTAACAGTATAAGGGTAAAATATGGCTTACCTGTCTATCTCAATATTTATCATAATGATGTCACAGTCCTGATATGACATCATCTTGCCATCTATGCTGGTTAAAATTTTATTAGTATTAAAATTGGATACATAAAATCAATGAATTCTAAATGCTAAATAAATGAAAAATATACCATGTTCAATAATAAATGAAACACTTAGTTTATAGATAAAGTTTTATTGACAAAAGATATTTAAGCAATCAGTGTTTCTTTGAAGTGGCATAAAAATAATTAATTGATAAGATTTTCAAAGTATTTGTCCTCCGCACCGAGATCTACACTCTTTCCCTACACGACGCTCTTCCGATCTTATATATATATATGTCTTTAAAAATATTAGCAACTCTAAATAAATCAAAGAAAATTAATTAGAATGAACTGAAAAAAATGAATATTTATTGAAAAGATATTATAGAATAATGAATAAAATAACAAATAAATGAGAAGTTCCAGAACTAAAATTTCTTACTTTTCAAAGGTGTTAAATTACACTGTGTTCAATAATTGAACCATTGATTTTGAAAGTGGGGCAAGTCCATTTTGTGAAAAAAAAAATACAGTTAAAGCTAATTCTTATTACAAATTAACATAAAATTTATGTTTCTAATGAATTCACAATAAATACCTTTTAATATCTGTATAAATTTGTTACAAGTAATTTATTTTGTCCACGACATTTATTGAGAGTTGATTTTGAAAGTGCGGCAAATCCATTTTATTAAAATGGACCACTTTCAAAATCAACAGCTCAATTAACCAAACACTTAGTTTTGAAATAACATTTGAAATATACATGAGAGGACAGCATTTTCACTTGTTCTTCGACCACATGCTTTTAGGTATTTGATTCAGTGTCAATTGGACCATGTTGATGTGAACTGTCAAGATGGCATATGCAACTGACCAACACATTTTTCTTGTAAGAACTTGGTATCAAACAAAGAACTTCCCAAACGCCAAACTTACTAAATAAATGAAAAATATACCATGTTCAATAATAAATGAAACACTTAGTTTATAGATAAAGTTTTATTGACAAAAGATATTATTTAAGCAATCAGTGTTTCTTTGAAGTGGCATAAAGATAATTTATTGATAAGATTTTCAAAGTATTTGTCCTCTGTTATCACAAGATGGCACATTCAGGCTTCAAAGTTTTCTATGACTTTGTCTAGAGCAGGCATGGGCAACCTTTCCTAATTTGGGGGCCAAATTATCATTCTGTCTCCAAGTCAAGAGCCAGACCAAATTATTAAATAAACTATAACAACTTGATAAAATAATTATAAAGATAAAAATATTTTAATCTGATTACTATGTTTTTAAATTAAACATCAAATCAAAAATGTTAATAAATTTTCTATTGCAATCTGTTTTACATCATATCGACTATAGTTTACTCTAACTGAAAAGACTCGTCGATCATTGAATTCGGCCTTGAAAATTCTTCTTTAGTTGAAAAGACTATAGTAGAACCAAGGACGTTTTACAGAATCATAAGTAGAACACACCATGTTTTCTCCCACCGTGAATCTGACCACTTCGCTGAGATGGATCAGGGCTAGATCAAAAGAAGTAGAGGGTCGGGGATTGCCCATATGTGGTCTAGAGTATCATAAGTTACAGTGGAAAAATCTCAATGATAGCATCTTTGAGTTCATTCACTTGTCAAAGATTTATACACCAAATCCTTGATATAGCCCTAAAGAAAGAAGTCACAAGGGTTTGCATCTGGAGAATAAGAAGGCCATTTGATAGCACCAGGGTAATTATTGAGGTAGTTGAAAGCAAACATATTGTTTCTGAACTGGCTGTTTATAGTCCTAAAAACATCCAGAATGCGATACAAAGGTGCATCATCTTCCACAAACCAGAAACCAGAGTTCATTCCCAAACGGCAAATTTCTGAAAAAAACATGTTTTCCAGCATCTCAAATTTCCTAACTAGGGCCAGAATTGTTGTGATTTTGATAGCTTTCGAAGATTCTTATAAGCCATTGATCATTTTCTCAGTGTTTCAGAAAGACTTTGGTTTGATACCAAAGTCCTTCTGATACCAATCAAACTGAAGAACTTTTTGAAACACTGAGAAAATTATCAATGGCTTATAAGAATCTTTGAAAGCTATCAAAATCACAACAATTCTGGCCCTAGTTAGGAAATTTGAGATGCTGGAAAACATGTTTTTTTCAGAAATTTGCCGTTTGGGAATGAACTCTGGTTTCTGGTTTGTGGAAGATGATGCACCTTTGTATCGCATTCTGGATGTTTTTAGGACTATAAACAGCCAGTTCAGAAACAGTATGTTTGCTTTCAACTACCTCAATAATTACCCTTACCCTATCAAATGGCCTTTTAATTTAAATAATTTTTTATTAATGTTTTTATATTTTTTAACATAACTATATTTTATATAGTAAAAATGCCTACAACACAGAAGATAAATGAAAATCAAGCTGAATCAGAAGAAGGTGGTCAATCTCAACCTATTGATTTGGCTCAAAGAGTATCTTTATCATCATCAATTTCTGTACCACTGACAGCACCAACAGGACCAGTTACAATGAGAACTCATGTAGATCCTTCAAAACCATCTTTTATGGTAAGAAAATCCAATTTAAAATATTAATTTTAATTCTTATCTTCCTTTATTAATTTTATTATGAAAAGCAAAGTCCACACTAGCTTATTGGACCTTAAAAGAAAATTAAAGGTGCGGGAGTGCTTTCAGGCTGGATTGCTCCTTTTCAGCTGCACAGAGAAAGTGAGTGCTAACAGAAAGTAGAACATCTGTATAAATAAGTATAAATTGTGATGTCAACACTGAGTGTCAGTGTAACAGTAAGAACAAATAGGCTGGACACATGAGATAATAAAATGTTATGCAGAAAGAAACAGAGATAGGGTGGTAATAAATACAAATGTTTATGATGTAAAAGATGCAATAAAAAAGGTAGATCTACAAAGAAGCCTAACTTTATTTTACAGTATACACTGCCTATATCCTAAATTAATTACAAATGTGTATGTTTGCAATACTTAAATATTGCAGGTATGTTGATTACTCAAGAACTCCCAAGCATTGGTATAGGGTAATCCTTATCCCTAGAATTAATTAGACTTTCATCCTGGCTATGGAGGTAAATGTTCCAAACCTCTCAAAAGTTGGACTTCAGTTTGTTAGAATATAGCAAGTTGATGATTTTCATATCATTCCATTTAACAGTCAAGTCTCTTGAGTAGGGCATTTGTGCTAAAGCCATATTTTCTTTATTGTTTTTTACGTAGTATCAGTGCTGTTGTATATGTTCTTTCAACCATTGTCTAGTTATTCTGATGTAGTAGTTTACCACACTGGTTACTGAATTGATAATGGTATCTTGTGTACTCTGCACTTCTCAGTGTTAGGCCTAATTTCTTTGTCATTACAGATCTGTTGGAAAACTGTGGAGTTCCTTCTTTCAGAGACATGATAAGCATGGGTGCGTTCCAAACCTTAACAGTAAGTCATCAGTGATTAGTCTCTTTTGACATCAGAAATAACTCAACATCAGCTTGTTTCTCTTTCTGTTTGACGATGATAATGATTTGTTACACTCTCTAACTTTTAAAATCTTATCATCTAGCAGGAACTATTTTTCTGCGATGTTAGAAAACGGTGTAAACCGGTATCAACACACACACCACCTCTAGAGGTGGTTGAGCTGTAACGGTGGAATCGGTGTGTTGACACCGGTTTACACAATCCGCTAACGTCGAAAGTAGTTCTTGCTAGATGATAAGATTTTAAAAGTTAGAGAGTGTAATCCTGCTAGATGATAAGATTTTAAAAGTTAGAGAGTGTAACAAATCATATTATCATCATCAAACAGAAACAACGAGGTTAAGCAGAAATCAGAAACAAGTTGATGTTGAGTTATTTCTGACGTCAAAAGAGACTAATCACTGATAACTTACTGTTGAGGTTTGGAACGCGCCCCATGATTTGTGTTAACTAACTACACAGATAATCTCACAGCACATGGAGTGCTGTGGGATGTATAGGAAGTGCTTTGTTGGAGCTTCCTGGTTGGGTGTGGTGATGTCGGTAGAAGCATATAAAGTGTTGCACACTTTAAGATGCTTGGTCTGGATCTTACAGACTAGGCTATCAAATTTACTGCCAAAGGTATCCATGGGCCAAGTTTTATTATGTAATAAGATCTTGATAATTTGCAACTTTTTATCAAAAATTATATAAAAGAAATAAACTTTTCCTGAGAAAGTTTTTACCTTACTAAATTGTATTTTTCCTACTAGAAAGTTGTTTTAGAAATTACTTTTATATAATAATTGAAAATAATGCTAGATTTAAGCACTTTATGCAGTTGGTTACAAAAAATTCTTTATTCAGAGTCCAAATAAAGAATTTTTAGTAACCAACTGCATAAAGTGCTTAAATCTTACATTATTTTCAATAGTTTAGAATAAATGCAGTAATTTGTGAAAGTTAATAATAATTATTTATTTTGTATTATATACAATATAGTACATTATGGGACTCCATACAGAGAATTAACACACAACCAAGGGATACACTATCAACTCATACACATGAACAACCACAGACGTATCTAACATCGGTCTCATATACAATCCCAATGATACCACTTAAAAAAGCACTTGAAAAGAAAAACCTCATACTACCATATAGTAGACTAAATACCATGTACCATATGGTAAAGAACATTAAACCACCGACCCAACCACATAAACGATCAGGTGTATATGTTATACCGTTATACAATAACACCCTCCAACAACACGAAATATATATAGGCAGTACGATATGAGCTTTAGATATTAGGCTTAAGGAACATCAAAATGATATACAGACGGCCAGATTAACAACTGCATTGGCAAAGAGGGTCTACGAATATGACATAAACATCTTTTGGAATTGTGCCAAAATCGTAAAATCAGTTAATAACATAGCAGAGATTAGAATAAAAGAGGCCATGGTTATCAACAGCTATAAAAAGAAAAAATTTTTCGTACTTAATGATAATCCTCCATATAATATACCACCGCCATGGAGTTAATTTATAATGAAAAATTAATTTTAATTCTTATTAATTAATATTATAATTATAATTATTTTATTATATTATTATTAATATCTTAATTTTAATTATAAATTATTTTATAATGAAAAAACTCGTGCGTTCTAATAATTTAAACAGACGTTCTATATGTAACAGCTTCATTTAAAGTTACTGAAGATAACTTAGTTATGTTGAAAGTGCTTTAATTATTTAATAAATCAAGTTTTTCACTTTAATCTGTGCTGTAATCAATCATTTACAAGACTGAAACTATAAGTGAAAATTGCTAATAAATAGTAATTATACAATATAGTAAAATAGCAAACATAAAAAATCCCTCTATTATTAATGCTTATAATTTATATACATAATCAGCATTTTATATGTATGTATCAGGTCATCCCATAAGTGTTGTTGTTTTTTGCACATCCCACAGAACATTGTTTCTGGCAACCAGATGATGAAGTAGACCAAGGGCATTATAAGATGTATCGCATGGCATACTCTTCATGTAATGTGAGGCAGAGAACAACAGTTTTACATGCAACGCTTGTGCCATTAAAGTCTATAGGAAATGACAGTGTCTGAAGAGCACATAAGGCATATTATGCTATATGAGTAAAATCAAGGACATACAGCAACTATAATGACATGAAACATCAATACCATATATGGACAAAGTACCCTAAAGTGTCAAGGATGGTTTCAGAAATTTCAATTTGGGAACAGGAACCTCCTGGATATGCCATGTGAAGGATGACGCATTGACTTGGATAATGATCTGAGACCTGCTGTTGAGGGGAATCTAGAAGCAATTGTCAAGGAACAGGAACCTCCTGGATATGCCATGTGAAGGATGACGCATTGACTTGGATAATGATCTTCTGAGACCTGCTGTTGAGGGGAATCTAGAAGCAATTGTCAATGAATTGACCACAATAGTCCATTGATCCCATTCAACTATTCACAATCATCTACAGGATCTTCATTATGTGTCAAAAGTAGGTAAGTGGATAATTCATGAATTTACACCACAAAATCTGCAACAGCATGTGGACATTTGTATTGGGGCACTTATTATGAAGGTTGTAAGTACTGGGGGCTCTTCTGTGAAAAGAGGGAGCAGTTTTTGAAAAGAGTGGTTATAGGAGATGAAAAATGGATTCTATACCACAACATTAAGCACAAACATCAGTGGTTTCCTAAACAGATTTTGCTTGCAGTAGAATCTAAATCTTTACATGTTCCACATAAGGTTTTACTGAATGTTTGGTAGGATATGCAAGGCATAATCCATTATGAACTTCTGCCACTGAATCAAATCATTACAGGGGAAGAAGTTTAGTGGCAGCAGTTAGAGCATCTATGCATTTCCTTGCAGGAAAAAACATCTGGCACTCTTAATCATAAAGGCATGGTTTCCAATGTGAAACCATACACGGCCAGAATGATTTGTGCTAAGTTGAAAGAGTTTGAATGGAAAAAATTTCCTCATCCAGCATATTCTCCTGATCTTGCACTATCCGATTACTATCTGTTTTGCAACCTTGAACACTATCTTTTTGGGGAAAACTTTGAAATGTCAAGGAAGTGCACTAACCCTATCTAAAGTTTTTTAGATTGAAATCCAAGGACTTCTTCAAGTCTGGCATTCAAAAATTCGTTGAACAATGGGAGAAGGTTGTAAATACTGGGGGCACTTATTATGATGATTAAAAGATCTGATCCAGGTAAATTTTGTTTGTTTTCTTCACACATGCAAAAAACGACATTACTTATGGGATGACCTGATATATACTTTACCCATGTAAAACTTAAAGCACATATATAGGATTATGATACAGAATATTGTTTAGCATTGATATGGGTATATCCATATGCTGCCTATTTCATTCATTCAGCCTTTCTGGCACAGAAGCTGGTGCTAAGAATTTAAGGAAGAGGTAACATATAGTTTTACCTGTATTCTTTCTTCAGTTTTTAAAGGTTAGTATAATTATACTATTATTCTATATATCAATAGATTGTATGTAACTTAATTACATTTACACATTCCTTCAGCAGTGGTAGATATACTTACTGGTATATTGCATACAAAATGATATAAGTATAATTTAATGTATAAAATACAGGTAATCTTTATATAACATAATAGTTAGATTCCTATAAATTCATATATAGTGAAAAACCATATTATACAGAATTAAAAAACAATACAAAAAAGAAATGTTATTATAGAAATGTTTCTTTAAAAAAAATTAGCCTTTGTAAAGGCTAACATAAATAAAATATTTCACTCTTATAACTGTTGGAAATTTAAATTTTTTTAAAAGTGGTAATATTTGAACAAATTTCTTACAAATTGTTATACATATATGTCAGATGATATGTATATTTATTTAATTTTTTCCTTTAAGTCAGTTAATATTTTCCTCTTTCATTGCTGTTAACCACAATCAAATGAAGATGTTTTTTATGTTGTAGCATATCTTCATTTTCTGAATTTTTTCTGCAGCATCTAGATTTTGTTTATCATCTGTTCTCTTTAAAAAATCAGTAATCTGGGTTTGTTTGCTTTTTATGATAAATCTTTGTAAATTTCATGGTATAGAACTAAACAGCTTTTGATCTCTGTTTTGAACTTTGTGATCTTTTCAGAGAAAAGTGTTATAAAATATATATATACATACAAATCCAAATAATAATATTAATCCTTACTTTCACTTTTTCATTTATCATTTAAGGAATAAATATCAACTCCAATTTAAGTGAAAAAACATTTATTATATCAAAGAACTTTTGGCTTAATGAAGCCATCTTCAGGGGTATTTTTAGGACAAGAATAGAATAGATCATTAGAATACTTATTTTAAATTTAAAAATTTTAATTATATAAAAATAAAAAACAAAAAGGAAAAATAAAAAATACAGAAAAATTATATACAATGAAGACTAAACTATTTCATACAACTTGCATATATAAGTAAACTATTCAAATTTAGGACGGATTTTTTTATCATAACTAATTATTATTAATTATTGAACATTTGAAAACCATGGTTCTGGAATTATTTCTGGAAGATTATCATTTATTATGTGCATTTTTGAGAATGCTTCATAATTTCTAGTGTTTCTGCTCATTCATTTTCATTTTTTTTAAAGGTCTGGTTAAGATTTTTTAAAGTCAAGATGCTGCTCATCAAAACAAAGCAAAATGTCCATATGAAGTTCATGGATTCAGAAATATTTCTTTTTCAAGATAACATAAGATATAAAAACACATTTCATATATATAACTAGATCTAGATTAATTTAGTAGCAAAAGTAGCATATGCTAGGGGCCCCATGCCAATAAATATATATTATTATATCATTTTTTGGTCATCATCTAATACAAGTGTTAAATCAATGATTTTGTGATATATGCCATATTTAGTGCCTTTTCATTTGGTATCACGAAATTGTGAGAGAAAGAGCATAAGAGGGTGACTTAGTGTGACTCTGAACATAAACTTCTGCATGAAATGGATACATCCTATATTATCAACAAATTTGTTCATGCTAAATGTAGAAAAATTAATATTTAAACAATAATGTTGATTGTGCATTACTATGCAAATTAAAAATGTATGTGCTCAAATATATTTGTGTTGTTTTATTGTTTTTTTTAATGTAGGGCCCCTTTCTTAACATATGCTATAGGCCCGCTCTAGCTTAATCTGGCCCTGTATATAACTCCTCCAAAAGATAACAAAATCATGGGTTATTTTCAGCTATTCACAAACTGTCCCAGCAGTTTGCACAGTGTTGGAATTAATGTACAGTTCATTTTGTTATTGTTCATTTTGATTACAAATCACAATTTATTACAGTCATCATGGACTAGTAGCCTTTATTGCATGCTTTTACATCCTCTGTTATTTTAAAAAGGAAACATTTCCAGATTTATGTTTATATGGACTTTTAACTTTAATTTTGATAAATAGCATCTATGATTTAAATTTGGCCAGACTTTTAGGAACATCCTGTATAAGAAATTCATTCAAATGAAAATTGAAATACCAGGAGAAAAGAACTGAAGATATGAGTCCTAACTCTTTTTATCTCACTATAGCAAAGATACAGAGTTTGAATTAATGGAGGAGTTGATCATCTCAAAATAAAATATCAAATTTTGTATTTCACTGTGATTTTGAAATGGGAAAAAAATAAGAAAAGATAAAAAAATCCTATAAATAAATAAAATTTATTTCATATGTTTCTATAAGAAAGTAAAAAGACTACAATACTATGGATTTTATTTATTTATGTGCTTCAAGTGTGACCTGAATGGTGCAACTTCATATTGGATATCATAGGAATTTTTCCCTTACAAATTTTTTTTTATTAATCCATGTATAAGTCTATCTTCACTTTAGAAACCTTTTTTTTCCAAAATTCTTGGATTTAAGTATGATTATATGAGTATATATGATCATTTTTAATTCTATTCCATTTCAGTTCTAATTCCATTTTTGTGGTTATTTCTGACATTGCAAAATAATCTTTATTTATTGATAGACTTTACATATGAGAGTTCCAGCAGTTCCAAGACCATCAGTTCCATCTGCAAATCAGATTATTGGTTCTCAGACTATGCTGCCTGCTTCTGTAGCATCAGCTCAGCATCTTACAAAACCTGGTAAGTAAAAGTTTTTAAATATCAATCATAAAAAATGCTATAGGTGTGATCACTAAAAATTTGGACAATTTTACCTTCCCTTAGAAACAAACAAAAATTAATCCAATTGAAAAAATTAGATATGCACATATATAATACATTCTAAGTATGCTTCCATGGCAACCAAAGTGAACAAATAGTTCATTATTCCAAAGATAGAGATTTTAAATGAAAGTAGTAAGAGAAAAGTGATTGGCACATTTTACTTGGAAAATAGAGATCATGGAAAATGTTTCCCTCTTACAAGGAGATCCCGCAAGTTGGTAAATGGATGTGAATGAAACTTGTATAGTTCATAGAGAGGGCACTACTGAACACACTCGTAAAATGTTAGGTGTTGATGGCCAGTCAGTCAAAAGAAAACAACCAAAAATTATTTTAATTTGTTATAAATTAGTATAATAAATTAGTCTATCTGCTGCGATCCGCAGCATTGTGGTAAGATATCCGCTTTTGGAGATGGCAGCCCGGGTTCAAGTCGCGCTAGTGCACTGTAGTTCTGCCCGAGCTTCCTTAAAACGATCATATGTCCATCTGTCTATTATTGCAAATTAGTCATATCTGCTGCCTCTGGTTAGAATCTGCTCTTCCCAACACTTAATGTACTGCTTCCTCTTTAGTGAGTGAGTTGTCTTGGATCTTAAGGACCCCAAACTCCATTGTGGTTTTGCCCGAGCAAGTGTGACAGCTTTCACCTTCATGTCAAATGGCACATAATCAATGTCTTTCTTTTTCTTTGCTTCAGGTTCATACCATTCGCTGGCATCATATTCTATAGCAGTAACTTCCTTATACAAGTTGTGAATATCTGCCTCATTTGGTTCAATGAGATCGTCATTTTGTATTAATTTATACTCATTAAGGACTGGATTCGAATAGCATCCTCTCTCGACGATAATTCTCGTTTGTGTGTCAACAAATAAGCGCTAGTTCTGAAGTATTTTAATAAAAATTTTCACATGACGATAGAAGTATACATCACATGGCTGGACTAACGGAGTACATTTAGGCGGAATAATTTTCAATGTGCATGTTGACTTTCCATCTTCGTTGGTGAATATATCATCGTATATGTTAAGATTTGTTTGCCCACGCCATGAATCCACAATCAGGAGAAAATCGTTATTCTGGACATAAGGTAGCATTGTTGATCTCAAAAAGGAAGAGAACAGTTCGCTGGTCAATTTACCGGACTTTGAACACACCACGACAACATTGCCATAATCCTGTGTTAAATTGTTCACCCTCTGTTGCACAACAGGACCAAACTTTCCGGCCAGTTCCCGAAAGCACAAGAAAACACTAGGTAGCAGTTTTCCAGACATTTGTCATAGCATATTGGGCTGTATATGTGTGAGATATTTTTGATGTATCTTTTTGCTATATATATATATATATATATATATATATATTCCTGTATAACTATAATTACACTGTCTTTAGACATTGATCATTTCATATAAAATTATACTGATACACTTCACAAATTGGTGATAAAAAAATAATATATATATGCAAGAATCAGAAAAATGCATCAAGAAAGAAGGGAAATTGAAAATTGCTGACTAACTCTCAATCAGTTATAAGCCTTTTAATTATCAATTGGATTTACACTAATGGTATGAGACCAATATTGGCAAAACTATATCAGATTTTCAATATTTATTTTTTTTATGAATATAAGAACTGATAAGAGCTACAAAACTAGCCTAAAACTAATTTTTCTATGTTGTTCTAAAACGTTTTGATTAAAATATTTTGTGGCCTAAATATGCATCCTGAAAATATAAACTCTGTACAAATTGATGGAAGAATGAATTCCAAATTTTATCAAAATCAGTTGAATGGTGATTTAGTGAGTAAGATGATAATGAGGAGGAAAAAAATGATGCATTTTTGCTATTTTCAAAATATTCTAGTTCTTTTAGATTTGAAGCTCTGAATTTAGAAATCTGCCATTTATATTTGATCTAGAATGAAATTTACAGTAAATAAAATTTTGACTGAAATGATTTTTATAATAAGAGACTATTAGTGACTACTGTACTTGGCTTAGTAATTCTATGGAGTAATTCTATTACTCTAAAAAAATATTATTAAAATTATATTCTATATATTTATTTTTGACAGTTGTAGGAATATCATATCTGATATAGTTTTGCCAATATTGGTCTCATACCATTAATTAAATCCAATTGATAATTAAAAGGCTAATAACTGATTGAAAGTTAATCACAATTTTCAATTTCCCTTCTTTCTCGATGCATTTTTCTGATTCTTGCATACACATTATTTTTTTATCAACAATTTGTGAAGTATATCAGTATGATATTAAAAAAATAATATAATTTTATATCATATTATCAAAAGGAAATAATCAATGTCTGAAAACAGTGCAATTATAATTATACAGGAATTTGAACATTTTCAAAAAATATTTACATAATTTATTGAAAAACAAATTTAAAAAATATTGTATAAAATAAAATTTAGTGGAAATATCATTTATATTTGGAATTATTTCATATGTCTGTAAAATATAAAAAAGTAGTTTAAAATAGTTGCACTGTTAGTTATTTTGCAATTCAAAATTCTATAATTTATACAAAACTTTGATTTTTAAAAATATATATACCTGGCAACATCAAAAATGCAATTGACATTGCTAAGCACATATATAGTCTATTAAATAACGAGCACAATTAGCAGTCTAATTGTGCTCATTATTTAATAGACTATATTTAATAGAAATACAAGCAGTTTCTGAAGAGTTTGTTTGGTTTAAGCACATATAGTTTTAAAATATCAAAATGTTTATATAAAATGAAAATAATCTGCACTACAAACAGAAAATCATAAAAAAAAAACATATTTATTAATTTTAATAATTTTTTGGCTCTATAAATAGCCCTCATCAGTTAAATAAATGAAATATATATTAATTAAATCATTGGAACATTTAAAGATTCAAATTCAAATCCTGAAATGTTCCTAGAATTCAAAAATATGTATTATGAGAAATATATATATAATACAAAAATTATGTGTCAAAAATTAACAAAAATGTAAATGAAGAAAAATTCTCAATAAATAATAAAGCACAATAAGTTAGATACTCATATATACAATAATAGATATCTTATTATAGGAATTGCTATTCTTAAAATTTATCTTATATTTGCTTTATCTTCCTGCATCATTTCTAAGTTGTACTTGCTTAGAGATCAAGCTAATTAAAATCTCTCCTGTTAGTTTAAATTCATATATTGCAATATTTTTTGCAATTATTCTTTGTAGTGAACTGTATTTTATTAATTGTCTATGATATTTGCCAGTTTATATTCATTTGGCATGCTACAAAGATTATTGAGTGAGAAAGTAACATTGTTTGTATATACAGAATTTCAAATTGCAGAATAACCAACAGTAAACTGTTATAAATATATATAAATATATGAATAACTAATGAGGGCTACAAAGCTAACCAAAAATATTTTTCTATTTTTGTTCTGACTTTTTGATTAAAATATTTTGTTTGGCAAAAAATGCTGTTGAATATATAAACCAATTAGATTTTAGATAGAATTCTTCATATATAAAAATATTACACAGTACAAATCTATATATTGAAAAATGATTTATATGCTAGAATGGTGGTTCTGTTTCCCCATTATCTTGTATAAAAAAATTAAATTAAAAAAAATCTTTAATCAGAAGAAAGAAAAATTTTCAAACAAGTCCATAAAATTAATCTTAGTAGTGTAGATAGAGCATCATTAATTTCACTGTCTATAAGCTTGGAACATTAATTATTTGGCACATTTTTATAAAAAAATAAATTTTTATTTTATTATTAAAATTGCTTCTGGGTTATTTTGTTAACATTGAAGAGCAATTATCAAAATGTGAATATTAATAATTACCACCAACATCAAACATGAAGTTTTGTTAAAAACATGATTCATTGAGATAAATTTGAAAAAACAATTCTCCAGTATAAGAAAGTTTTTTAATAATAATAAATGATTATAACTTCCAATATTACTAGCACTATGGCAGGAAAATAAACTATATACACAAAAACATAAATAAATTAAGAATTAATCAAAAGGAAGAAGCTTCTTAATATACTTAAATAAAAACACAGCACTTCTTGCAGTAAAGTATCAAACTAAATTTATTAGTTTGATACTTTACTGCAAGAAGTGCTGTGTTTTTATTTAAGTAGTCTTAGTTGAAGCAGTTTAATAGTATTGCTTCTTAATTTATTTACGTTTTTGTGTATATAGTTTTTTTTCCTGCCATAGTGCTATTATACTGCCAAAATGATATAACTTCCAATATTGGAAGTTATATCATTTTGGCAGTATAAATGTTTTTAATTTTGTATAAATAATTATATTTCAGAAAAAATTTTTCCTGATATTATTGAATTACCTAAAATACTTTTTAATAGAAATTATTAGTTGTTCATGTGTTTCATATAAGTGTCAAAATTTTGTTGTTACAAAATATGGATATTTGATTCTGGAAATACAGTAAATTAAATTGTTCCATTAATATTTACAATATTATTTTCCAACTTCATGTAATTGCATTTTCTTTCTTTGAAACATATTCATTGCACTTTTTTTTTTTTTTTAATTTGATGGGTACATAACTATGCTATAATAAATTATTTTATTCATTCATATTTAAGATTTTTTTTACAAAACTTAAACACTAAAATACAGACAAGTCAATAATGTGATTTTATCAGATCTGCATATAATGTGTATTTGGATGTTCAAAACATAAATTTCAAATTCTTGTATTCTTATAGGAACTTCAAAATTATTAGTCATAAAGTTGCTGATAATGGATAGTCTCCTAAAATTGTCACTTTATTTCAATCAAAATGCTAAGAAGCAGAAGCACGTTTTCTTATTAATTACAAAATTTATCAAAAATGAGACTGAGGGAAATCTTTCTATAAATTTGGACTCAATTGACAATGGAAACAAAAATAGATTTTTCTTAATAGAATTTAGTTTAAAAAAATTATTTTTAAAACTAATATTATCTCATTTTGGTTTTTATAAAATGCAGCTCAAATATGGAACAAGCTTATAATTAGAAAAACTTTGTTAAAAGAATGTTAACTGAGATAGAAGGCAGATACATTTACTAAGACACATTATTTTTTACATTTTTATATAAATAATCATTCAGTTTTAAAATTTTATTTTATTTTTAGATATTATTGGAAGTCAGCCAGAAGCCCTCAACAAGAAAGCTATATCTATTATTACAAGAGTCCGTGATAAACTTACAGGTTAAGGTTTATTTATAATGTATGAAATAAGTATGTCAGCCTTTGTTTACAAGATTAAAGCATTCCTGGAAAATGCTCATAAATCAAATTCTCATAAATCAGAAACTAAATTATCATTAATTACCATTAAAAAGATTATAATGTGTTTCAGAGTTGAAAAATATTAACAGTTTTTCAATAAAATAAGCTGAAATACTCTCCAAATACATAACAATAAACAAAATTACTTCAATAATTAGCATTAACTGTTATAAAACAACCTAAAAATGAATTTTTTTAATGAAAATCCATAATAAAAAGACCAGCTGTTGTTCTGAAACCATTATATAGACTTCCATTTGCATAACAGCATTATCATACAGATAATGCTGTCATATATTATTTGGTGTTAGCCAAGCTCAGTTCTAAGTTTTATATCTATTCATGCTTTTAACACATTGGTGCCTAGCTGGGGTGAAGTTGGATCAAATTTAGGTCATCATAAACTGGCATTTTATTATGTTTTACATAAACTAGTCTTTTTAGAAAAAAAAAGTAACCAATCAATGAGGATTTATTTCATATAATGGAACAAAAATAGCAACAAAAAAGCAGTTACCCTATACAGTAGTAGTGAAAGTGAAAATTCCATTATATTTAAAAATTTTTAAATATTTTATTATAACTACTAATCATATTTTAGTAGAAGTGTAATAAATCATATATAATAAACAAATTAATATTCATTTATTTATTAAATGCAGATTAAATTAAATTTTATAAAGATTTCATTCATTTTAAAATATTGTTGTTGTTGCAGCCAGTGTAATTTTGAACAATTGTTATACCATATGGTGCTGGACACTAATATGTTATAAAAAGCTGGGCCCTGCCCATCAATCCCAAGTCTTGAATACCTATTTCTTAATGCCACTATTAAAATGTTTTCTAATTAGTAAGTAGTCCTATTTCAATCCCTAATGTAGATCCCATATCCATGGAGGGATTAGCAGGAATATAGAAGTGGGAATTGAAAAGCTGATTCTAGATCTGAAATCCTCAGATTTTTTTAAAGAGTGGACTGGGATTTGATCCTAATCTTCTAATGGAAAGTCAAAGCATTTCCATGCATTCATTGCAACCAATTTTCAGCACCTTTTCGTAGATTCAGTCATACACAGTGAGAGAGGTCAGCAGTTTATCTTAGGAATAGCTTCAATGTTTACAAATCTTGGCATATAAAGCAATGTAAAACTGGAAGGAAACAAAATGTATTCAAAAGCCAATATCTGCTGTTCTTTAATAGTTTCATAAAATATCCACTGCAAGAAAACAATAACCATAATAACTCAGTATGACCATTTTTAAAAAACTAATGACATAATATAGGATTAAATTATTCATCATGAATACAACAAAGAAAACATAATTATATTATAATTTATAAAAACATATAAATTCAAAAAAAAAAAAAAATGCCATTTCCCTAACTAATTGAAAATTCACATCAGTATTTGTATACTATATCATCACTTGGTAAAGCATTAGCTTACTACTGAATATTTGAGCTCAATTCAGAAACCCACACTTCCAAATTTCTTCTATAGGGGTTTGAGCTAGTTGTAAAGTGATGAACTCCATCCATCACTCTACAACTGGCCTCATCACAAAGTTGGCTAGATTATAATGAAAGCATATCAGCTTTCAACTCAGAGAGCCAAAAATTAAATCTAGATTCTGCCCTATTGAAAATTTTATATGATTGTTCCTGGTATAAAAAATGAATAGAAAATGATATTGGTACTCTTTAAGTTCTGCTGTGTTAACATTCGGTGCTTTATTTAACTTTTGAAATGTTCAGATTACAAATTTTTCATAAAATTGGTGTAAAAGCTTGTAAATCAAGTTTTAGTACAAGTTATATTTATTTGTAAATAGGAAGCCTTGTAAACTAAGGTTGGCCCATAAACCAATCTTAAATGTAAAATCTTGCAATTAATCTTAATCTTTAAATGTAAAATAATTATTGAAAACTTACATAAACATATAAATTTAATATTGATTGTTCCAGAAGGAAATATATATTTTTTAAATAAAATATTCATTTTTCTTCTTTCAGGAAGAGATTTTGATTGTAATGTCACTTTAGAAGTTCATCAACAAATTGATCTACTTATTAAACAAGCAACATCTCATGAAAATTTATGCCAATGTTATATTGGATGGTAAGTTGTTTTTTAGTTACTAAACTAAAGTTATATTTAACAACATTATATAGTTATTTGTTCATGTGAATAGTCCATAAAGATGTATCTGGTTGACTTTGTAAACTGCTATCAGTTAATGGGAAGAGATGAATACACTCATTGAGATTAAGAAAACAACTTTATTATCAATTCTGTACAAAATTCATCCAAACATCTTGCAGAAATATGCATTTTGGTTATAAACCCTTGTCAATTTCCTGTGAGCTTGGTTGTTTGGAATTCTATGATAGTAGCATTACTGGATTACATGAAATATTGAAATATTACAAAGAAATTTTTTATAAAAAAATTACAAGAGTTTAATATATTCATTGAACTGTCTTTATATGAACTGAGGTTCATATTTAAATTTTACAAAAGATTTTGCATGAGATTCTTTGGGTAGTTGAAAGATGTTGAGATGCACAGAGGTCATAACAGAGGATGGATTAAGTGCTTTATGAAATGGTTTGTATAAGTTTATGGAGAGGATGCAGTGTTTATTGTAGTTGTCTTTTAAGTGATATCAGATATGGTTCAGTAAAAAAATAACTTGAGAAATTAGGTTAAGATCTAGTGCCTTGCACTTCCATAAGTCTGATTTCTATACCCATGCTTTAGTTTATTAAATGTGTTTTATGTGTTGGTATTTCAAAATGTTCCTTTATTTTTCAACATAAATTATTGATTTTTGAATGTAGGGATTTGTGTTCTGTTTCATTTAATTGAATGTAATTTAGTGGGGTAGAATAATTGATTGTAACAGGTGATTTGTATTCTTTCTTTCGACAGCAGTTAGGTGCTCATTAAGTTTAACTTTTAATTTCTGTTTCATTTCTCCTATTTATTGGAATGGGAGGGTTATATGCAGAAATAGAGTATACTATGCCTGATTTTTCTAATAGATTGGATTTGTTTGTCTTGTGTTCATGAATTTGATATTAAGTTTGTCTTTTAAATTTGGAGCTATTTGAGATTCAGATTGGTTTAAGGAGTGTTTTAATAGGTCAAAAATACCCAGAATATATGGGAAAGAATAATAAAATTTGTGGGACGCCAGGGGTGATATAATATTTTATATGCCTTAGCCTTGTGTGAACAACGTCAGGATCTGACACCAGTTGGGATCGTTGGAAATGATGCAAACAAAATAGGCGGGTTTGCCTAGCAGATGATGATGTGGGTTAAAGTTGTAAGAATGGAGAGGTGCTCAAGGACACAATGACAAACAGCTCGTACGGTTATTATCTTAGATCTTTATTCTTGAGAGAGATAATTACAACATATCCCATAAAGGGAGGATAAATACCTTAAATAACAGAAGATTCTTGGCAGATCTTGAATTAACACACAATTTTACAGTGCAACACTTATTGATTACAGTTCAGAGTTCTTAATGAAATCTTTGTCCACAGGGAGACCTATTTATACTTGTCGTCCGGTCGGTAGCTTCCGGGGGGTCTTCTTTGGACGGAGCACTGTCTTCTCAGCTAATTGTTGCTTCAAGGTGGAAACACCTTTCTTGTAGGTGGAATCCATTGGTGCGGCGTAGCTGGAGAAACGGGACGGCAGTTGTAAAACCTCGGCGGTGGTGAGAACTATTACGTATGCTTCTTTCAATCCGTTCTCCCTCAGGTTCTCTCTCTGTCTATGCGGGCAGTTGATTCCCTTTTTATAACATCCTCGAGCCCAGGACAAAATGTGACATTTAGCCCAAATTCTCGGGTTCTGATACGTTCCCAACTATTGTTTATTATTTCACTTGCAAGTGGGGTCTACTTCAATAGTCCCTGGACACCTGCATAGGCATGATCCTTCACCCGCAATAAGTAATCTCTTTTTGTTTTTGAGATTTACAACGCTGGGAACAAAGTTCACGACAGATAGTGCAATTCAGTAAATGCTTTCTTTTCAATTCTAATGTTCTTTCTCTCATTTACAATTTCTTTATCCAATGTTTTTAACTTTCTCTCTTTTACAATTTCTTTGTCTCATATATTAAATTTTTCTTATATATCCCGAATATAATTCGTATTTTCATGGTCCTCACAGATTTATGATTATTGTTTTTACATTGTCTTGTTGTGTAATGATTGTTTTCCCATTTGCTAATTAATTTAAAGGGATAAGTTATTTAATATGAATTTCTTTTTTAAAGTTTTTATTTCTAACTATTGTTGATTATCAGTTGTTGTATGTGTCAGTATTTTTCTCAATTCTATGATGAAAACATTCTGTTTTATGGAGGCTGTACAATATGAGTCAGAACTTTTTCACATTATAGTTTTTCTCAAACTTATAGAATAGAATAATGTTCTGTTTTTGCATAATTTTATATCTAAAAAAGAAATGTAGTTATAACTTTCACAAATTATTGCATTTATTTTAAATTATTGAAAATAATGCAAGTTTTAAGCACTTTATGCAGTTATGCAGATTTATGCACTTTTATGTAGAACTGCGAAACTGTATGGTTACTAAAATTTAGTAACCATAATGACTCACAAACTAACCCCATACTACACATCATCAAGAGAGTAGTCCTCCATATAGTTTTGCTAATTCTAGAGTAATAAAAAACTTTATTAGAAAGAAAAAGTGGACAACAAGTTACACACAACATCCAACAATATACTAACTAGTGTGAAATGAAAAGGACAGAAGAAAAGACAAAATAAAAGAGAGCATATGTGACAACAGAACATATAGGAGTGATTAAGAGGGCTTTGGCCAACAGAATAAAAGAACATAAAAGGGATGTAGTCAAAGCTAATTTTGCAATTGCCTTAGCCAGAACCTCTTGTGGAAATGGCATAAGTATACACTGGGATCAAGTAAAAATAGTAAGGATGGTCCACTCCAGTAAAGAGTTACCTTTAGCGGAAACTTTAAAAAAATTCCGAGAATGAGTTTTAAGTCTGTAAAGCTAGGTTAACATGATCAGAGCACACTCGGACTTTTATATATAATGTTAATTAATTATAAATTTAAGAAAAAAAATATTTAAAAAACTTTAGAATACCACAAATTGATTTATTTTATAAGAATTAATATTTAAGTGAAGACATTTTTGCACAAAATTCAAATAGCATTAAATACTATGAGAATGGAAAATATGCAGGCTGCATGTGCATGTGCCTTCTTTGCTATGTTACCTTCTTGTAAACAAAAGTTTTTCCAGAATCTTCAATAGAACAAAAATGACACAAAAACAATCTTGTTGGAATGCAATTTTGCAGCTACATTTAGTAGGAAAGAGGCCATGTGAAATTTTTAAATTGCTAAACAAACAAGGGTATTGGAAGAAGGGCAGTATATGCTGTTATAAGTAGGTATATGCATTGTAGTAGGTAGGACAGGATTAGTGACAGAAATATATATGGACAAAAAGAATGCCAAAAACCATTAATACTCTACATGCATAAATTTGACAAAATCTTTGCTGCAATCAAAAGAAATTGGCTCTGTAAATGAGAATGTCAAGGTTAACAGTTTGGAGAGCCTAAAAACAAGACTTTAAACTTAAAGTTTTAATATGAGAGACACATCATTTTTTAACTGTTCAGCAAAAGAATCAAATCAAGAGAAGGGCATTATTGAAGCAGTACACTGATGATATCTACAAAAACATTCTTTTCATGATAAGAAAAGTTTCACTGTTGAGCAAAAGTTTAGTAAGCAAATAACTATATTTGTGCTAATTCAAGAGGAGAGATTCTCAGAGGTTTGGAAAAAGTGTAGAATATAATCAGTAGTAGTGTAGTATGGTGTAGTGTAGAATCAGTTGGCATGAAAATGTGAACTTGCACTTTGTACCACAGAGAAAGAAAGTGAATGAAAAGAACTACATGGAAGAAATTCAAGAATTGATTGTAAAGCCATTGAACACTAATTTTTTGAACTATATTAATTAGTCCCCCTAACAAAACTGCTCCATTACACAAAGCCAAAAAAGTTACACAAAGATAGCTAACCCAACGACATTCCCAACTTCCAGTGAAAAATGGTCCATTGCATTTATAAATCTGAATCCACTAGATTAGAGTATATGGTTGAAATTGGAGCTAATTAAGTATGTGCAAGACTCCACAGCAGTATTGATGATCTAAAGTAAACCCTTCTCTGGAAATGGGAGAAATTTCCTTTAAGAGAGGTTTGCATAAAACAATAGACAAATAGCCAGAAATTATGCAATTGCATCAAAGCAAGAAGGACCTTTCAGTGGCCAATCTAATATTTTTTATTTATTTAAAAGCAACAAATATATGAGCCATTCACAACCCAAATTGATTAACTCCACTTTTTAAATTTTTTTAAATTTTAGTGTCAAAACACTTGATTAGCTATTAACTATTTATATTAAAAATAAATTTCCTTAATAGTTAGGCTTAACATCACTAAATGACAAAATTTCTTTGCCATTGAATAATAAATAATTTATTTCAGAAGCCAATTTGATTAACTCTATACTCTAATGTAAATTATGGCAATAACACAATCAAACATTTATAAATGCGTATTATGCCTAAGACACTTTTTGAATTTATTCTTCAAAGTTAGAAATATATTTTTACATCTTTTAAAATCACTAAATTGGAAGGATCAATTGAGAGATGGGTAGGAAAGGTGCGATACTGCCTACATGAAAGGCAGTATTGCACCTTTCCTACCCATCTTACCCTGCTTATCTTGGCTAACCAGTTTTTATTCAATAAATTTTTTGCTTTTAGTCAAGGTCTTTCTTTGATCATCTAGGATACGACAATAAGAATTTAGTTAAGTAATTTTTTAATACAATAGTATTTATATTAGATAATAGTGGCAAGCTGTTCATGTTGTCATAAAAAAATTAAAATAATTAATCTGTTACTATTATATGTGGATATTAATAGAATAATGCCTTTGTAAGATAAATAATTTATTGTATTAAACAAAGTAAAAGATGATGAAATACAAAAATAAGGCAGACCATATGGAGACTTTACTGTGACCATAACTTGACGACTGAGATTAAAAGTTGGTTCCTGTTAGCACGGAACCACAACAGAAAATATGTGCACAATGAAAGTAGCATGGTTTTAATGCCATACTGCCACATAAAAACCGCTACTGTCCAGTGTCTAGATGGATTCAACTTTTCTGTAATGGTAAAATCCATTGAGGTAACATCCACCAATGAAATCCATGCATTTTATGATGCTGAATTGTTGCAACCTTGACTGACTGTGAGTCAAGATGGCAGAATTCTCTATCATTAAATCTCATCTCTAATCAAAATTGCATAGAAACGTTGTTCATATTTCTTCTTATAAATATTTTTGATCCAACAGTTTCTCTTCCTCAATTTTATTTCAGTTTCCTCACTTACTGCAGCTATTAACATCATTTCATAAACAGTGAGTACCTTTCATTGCTTAGTATCCATTTTGTTTTACACAAAATGAATCATGGGAACAGCACTAAGAATCTTGGGGAAAGCAAAGTTTACCACAAATGTGGGAATCTACAAGTGGAATTGCCCCCGCTTATCTGCGGCAGTTTTTGACTGTTCTGCTTTCCACACCAAATAATGGGAACAAACTTTAACACTTTGTGCTCGGCCTTGTTCTTGCAATGCTCTGACACTGTCTAGCAACCAAACTTTTATTTAACATTTGAAATATATATTGTATTAACTTATTTTTAAAAATATTTTGAAGATTCAATTCGATGGTATTATCATCATATATATTAATAGTCAAACGTGGCTGGATGTCCCTTTTCCAGTCATCAAAAATGTTCTTCCTTTTATCCATTTTGATACTTTCTAAAAGAGAAAATTCTGTACCATACTGTATGTATATGGTAACAAACCTGAATAATAGTAATGTTAAATAGCTATCGGCAAAAAAGCCCATCTTTCTGGTGTTTCACCCCTTCAAAGCCAAGTGACTGTTCTTGGACTGCTCCTCGTCCAGTTTTACTAACCGAAAATTAACATTAATTTGTTAATTGACATCATAAGAGGGGATGGACATTTGTTAGTAAGACTGATCTATGCTTACAACTCACATTAATTAAATATTTGCTCGCACTAACCGAAAAAAGATATCATTTTTATAAGTCACACTAATCGAATATTGCATTATTTGAACTCGCATTAATCGAGGCCTATCTGTACTTTGTTTATTTTATTTAATTTTGAAAAGACTAAATAAGATAACCTGTATGCAAGACTTTTTCAGAGATATGAACTACATCATTCATTCAAGCTAGAGACATGGGTTAGATATTCAAGAATCTTACCATAATTTGTTTAAATCAACAATTGTATTTTGTTTTATATAATAATTTATAATCTCTAATTTGTGACTTAATAAATATTTCTTGGAAATTGAATCCTCAAATTGTTTTGATAAAAATTCTGTTCAGACATTTTATTACTAATTTAATGATATGAGTAATTAATAGTTTTTATGATTTTCTTGTTTATTCTTTTCACTGAATATATCAAATATATTTTCAAACAAAACAAAATATATTTTAAAACAAAATTATATTAATTACTATTTGGCATATAGCTGATAAAAGAGTATTTGTAATCTATTTATTGCATTTTTTTTTATTTTTGCAGCTTGATAAAGCTATTTAAAAACTTCATGAAACACATTATGCACATTATTCCAGATGTGCTCTATCCAAGGAAGTTTTAGGCTAGCCACAAACTAGTCAATATTTCAGCAATCCAGTCACATTCGACATTGTACCAAAGTTGTACTTATAACTTCTCATTGCATACTCATTGCAATGACATTGTCACTTTCGAAGAAAAAGAGGTGGAGCGAGCAACTTTCCTAACATCAAACGTGTTAGATATTTGTAGCAATGGGACATGTGCAGTGAAACCTTTGGAAAGTTGAGCATGCATATTTGGATATTGTTGTTAGTTTGTCAGGTGATCTATGTTATTCATTCTACTAGAATTGAGAAATTCAATCACTATTGAGATTAAGAAAAAAAACAAGCTTTTTGTTTGTCATAACTTTATTCTTTTTTGAACAGTTCACTAATAATATATGTACAATATATAAAAGTAAAATGAATATGCAGTGCAATGGTAGCCAGCATTGGCATGTCTTCTATGTACGTCGGCATTATTCCATAGGTAAACAAATGTTCGAAAAATGTTAACAGATGTTTGAGAAATATTGATTGGCTGTGAAAACATCATGTGTGACATCATTTTAAAACTTCACCAGGATTGCAGCTAGCAATGTCTTATGAAATGGTCACGTGGTTAGAGAAAATGCATCTGACGTCAGATCGCAGTCGATGCCATCGACTAATTTGTGGTCAGCCTAAGAGAGTAGATCGCTGAATAATTTACTATAGAAAAGTAGCTCACATAGTAAAAAAGGTTAACATCACTGGTATAGACCATATGCTTAGCCCTTCAGAAGAAAGCAAAATTGTGTTATTTCCAGCCATTCACAGACTGTCCCAGTAGTTTGCAGTGCTGCACTTAAGTACAATTCGTTTTGTTACATTTAATTACAAACCACTATTTATTAAAGCTATCATGAGATTAACAGACATTAAATTGTGTACTTTTACACCCTGTATTATCTCAAAAAGGAAACATTTCCAGGCCCATGTTTATATGGACTTTTTGCTCTGTTTTGATGAGTAGCATTTGTCAGGTTGTCAATAACTACAAAGCATTTTTTACGGTATTGCTTTATATAAAGGGCCTTAGCTAACTTAATTTCAGATATATTATTAATAGGTTATATAATTTTAGCATTATCTCAATAAATATAAATGTTGTGTTCATAGAAGCACTGTGGTATTGAGCCTAGCACTTTGTATGTCATATATTATGCTCATTAATTCTTCTAGTGATAGTGATAGAATAGGGAGGGGCCTTTTCCAGCCCAAGCACTGTGACCAACATTTGATTGGGGGTACACAATAGACCCATTATCTAAAGGTAAATGGCATTGTTTTAAATGCTAACAAATATTTGGTTGGAGAATAAAGCAGCTATTCATTCTACTAGAATTGTGAAATTCAATCACTACTGAGATTAAGAAAAAAACAAACTTTTTGTTTGTGTCATAACTTTATTCTTTTTTGAACAGCTTACTAATAATATAGGCCTATATATACAATATATAAAGGTTAAATGCAGTGCAACAGAAGCCAGCATTAGCATGTCTCTGTACGTCACAATTACTCGATAGGTAAACAAATGTTCGAGAAATGTTGATTGGCTGTGAAAACAACAGCATGAAATCAACGTCAGATTTAACAACCTATACTAACAACCTATCATCCTATACTTACATCATTATCCCAGACCCAATTTTAATCAAAGTGACTAAATTAATCTATACATTGTTTCACTGGTTTTATGTTATCAATAAATTATTTAAGATAAAAGTAATTTGCATCTCACATATATATGTTATCTTGCTTCCAAATACTATCTGACTAATTCCATTTATCAATCTAGGATTCAGATTTGATTCTGGTCTCTCATTGAAAAGCCAAACTGCTTCCATCAGTTTACAGTGAAAAAGTCAATTTTATAGAAATATGTTGCATTTCATCTTGAAGAATTTAGGTTTAATTCCAGATTCCATATTACTTGATTTTTTTCAAGAAAGGTTTACCCAGCTTGTTGAACCCATTGTTCATTTCATAGCCAATCCATTACAGATTTAGGCAGTCTATAATAATTGCTTGAATAGCCCTATCATTTAATTATCTCCAGCAGAAAAGCAATATAAAACAAAACAAAAAAAGATGTTACTATAGATATGGGTGGCCTATGATTGTTATTGAAATGCCTTCCTCCTCAGTATCCAATAGGATTAAAAGCAGTATAAAATTTAATAAGAAAATGATATTGAAGGATTTTGGAAGGCCTTCAATATCCTAAAAGCAATAAAGATTATAAGAGACTCATGGATAGATTGTGTTAACAAAACAACAAAGAGCATCTGGAATAAGTTTGCCTTTTCTAACAGCTTTTTCAGGGTTCAGATAATACTCCAAAAGTTTATTCTGTTGCATAAATAACATAGAAGCCCAATATGACAACAAACTTGATCTGGAAGTTATTTCTGAAGATTAAATAAAAGTAAGATAAATTGTTTATTCAAAAACATTTTCAGTCATCCACATAGCCTGCCTTAGTTATTTAACTGACTTGTGAGGCAAGCTATGTGGATAGCTTAAAACTTTTTTGAATAAACAATTTATCTTACTTATTTGACTTATAGTTTACTTTTAATATTTACAATAAGAAGCATTACATTATTATTTCTGAAGATGTTTTTGAGATGCTAAACTTCCATGATAAGGAAGTTAAACTTGATGATCTTAAATGAAATATGGAAGCAAAACATGAAGAATCTGATTTTAGTCTTGAGTCAACAAATTAGATCATGACAATTTCAAAATTGATTGAGGAAATTGAACTAATTGAACCTGCATTGAAATTTTAAAGAGCTTTGATTTGAATGAGGAAAAAATAACAACAAAGTAAGGAATAAAGAGGATGCATATTTGTTTTAGGAGAAGAATTTAACTCACAAAATTCACTGCTTAGTTTACTTAAAAAATGGTCAGACTTATTCATCACAATTTTCATTATTGGATCTTAGCCATAAAATTAAATTTTTTTGAATTATAACCAGGGCTGATTGCCTTGGTTAAAATTCAAAAAATATTTCTATTTCTTTCTTAAATTGTCATTTGATTTGTCAGATTTATTTATTTATTTATTTTTAAAGTACAGAAAAATCTTAAATTTTTTTAAGTACAGAATAAGTAAATCTAACTTTCTTAGTCAAAATCTTTTGTGTGGAACCACTCACTCCATTTTAAAATTAAATTTATGTGAAAATCTGATTTGATTTATATTGCCAGTTTTGGAATAACACACAACATAACTTCAGAGGATTACTGTATAAAGATTTGGCATAAAAAGACACAGAGATTTTTTATTTTTTTTTAAAGACTTTTTGGCGGGGTTGCAGAGTCGGATGGCAAATGATCTGACTCTGATTCCATCTTTTAAAAAAATCTGACTCCGACTCCATCCAAACCTCCGACTCTGAAACCCTGCTTTTTGGATAGAAATGTAGAATTCTGCTTTATATATGTTAATTGAACATAAGGCAAAATTATGAATTTAGTACAGGCAGATGATTCTATTATTTTGATCCATGTCATGATGTGAAGATTTTTGAGATTATGATGATATATAGTATGAATGTATAATGAATGATGATATATGGTACATATGGTATTATATGATATATGATGTACATTTCATTATTATGTATGGATATCAGTAGAAAATGAAAGCAGTTTTGAATTTGTTTACAAGCAAATTAGCATGAAAAATTAATATGCTTTCTTTACTTATTATATTGCTCTGTAAATGTAGCTGTTTAAAACAGATTATATTTAAAAAAATAATAGTTTTTATTTTTAATATACACTTATCCCAGTAAAATGATATACAGGAAAACCTGTGCAAGGTGGCCAGCTTTGGACAGCTGAGATTGTAGCCACTAGACACAGGTTAGCTTATTAAATAAAGTTAAAAATACAAAGTTTATAATACAGTTTTACATTAGTAATTAAATCTAAAAAAAGAAATCACTAATTAATGTCTTTTTTCTGAATTTTTTTTCACTTTGGAATGCTTAACTGATAGACAATATAACAAATTAGCAGAATACTTAGTAAGTTCAATAGATCCAAGTTTTTCAGCATAACTTCTTATCTTGGCTTAAAGTCTGTTTGAACTCTTCAATGACTTGTAGTTTTCTCTTTAAGATGTTTTGGATTTGGCCTTTTCCGCATCTGAATTCTTTTGCTAATTCACACAAACCAATATTAGGTTTTGATTCTTTAGTTTTAATTACTTATATTGCTGTTCCAGATCAAGGAAATTGGGTTTGTTCTTGTTTGCTGACATCACAAAGCAATCTACTTGCATTAAAACTCTTATTTTTGTAGTTAAATTGCAATAAAAATTCACATAATAGTTTAATTACATGTATTGAATAGCAGATCTAAAATCGAAACCAGAATTGCCAGATGACAAAAAATTTTATTGCATAACAACCACAAAACTATAACCTAAAATTAATTCAGAATTATGGAAAAAACAGAAAATGAAACATAGTGTAAGGAAGATAACTTTGACCTATCCTATTTTTATTTTATTATGCACTCTATCACTCTCTACATCTATTTCAAATTGTAATTATTGTTATAACACAGATGAATGATCAATTTTCAGTACTGTACAGGTAATATTTTTTATTATTTTTACAATTTTTAATATTTATTTAATATTGTATACTGTACTTGAAAATAATAATTATTTATAGGTAAATATGTAAATAAATACAGTATTTTCAATGTGAATCACTTAATGACATATTTACAGTATAACAGTTTTTAACTGAAATACTAAAAAAATATTTTATTTCAAAATAATTTATATACAGTGTAGTATTCTAAAACACACTCTACAAAACTAGCCCAATAGGGCATGAAAATCGCTCATCTGGCATTTCTGATCAAAACACAATTTGCTGGCTACCTAGTAGATGTTGCACACAATGTACAGAAATTAAATATCACTGGCTATGGCCATGGAACACAGATGGCCATTTCATGCAGTTTAAAAAACCCACAATATGCTTGGGCGGTGGTAGGTGGATATTAAAGTGGCCACGACTTGCAGGTTGGCCACCTAACTCAGGTGGCCATCAGCATAAATTTTCTTGTATTTCAATTAAAATGCTCATAAACTGAATTCTTATTAATTGAAGAAAGTTTTCATTAATTTAAACAGAAAAAAATTTTGTTCCTGGACTTAAAAATTTACTCATTTTTCACTGAAATATAGATAGAACTCCATTGTAAGTTGGGGACTGTTTCAAATCCCACTGTTATGTTGGAACAGTCATAAGTTGTAAATTTCCAAAAATTTATAGATTTCTCACTACTAATTCTTACTAAGACACTATAAGTATCTTAATAAATATAAAGAAAATAAAACTACAAGAATCAGACACAAAAAACTATGCATTTCATATATCAGATCATTGGGTCAGGATTCAAACTGATGGAATTCATTAACTAACTACAGAATTTATTGATTACATCACTGTCGTAAGTCAAAGACTACTTATATACTAAAATATCATCTATTTATATAAACAATGACAAAATTATTTCAATAATTAATGTTTGTTATCATAATATACAACTTAAAAAAAATGATAAATTGTTTTATTTTTTTTTCATTGTAGATATATTACAATAAATGGCTAAACAGTATTACAAGAGTAAAATCCTTGTACACTGTTTCCAACTTTTAATTTATGAACATACTATACAGCATTCACTTGCATAATAAAATCAATACAGCCATTCTCCGACTTATGTAAATTTGACTTCATTTAGAATATTTTCTGTAATTATTTTTAATTTTTTTGATATATCATAAATAACTACTGTATTTATAGGTAATAAGTTCAAACATGTTAGTTTACATTATTAATACTTCATATTACTTGAATTTGTTTCTGTATTGTTTGTTGATTTTTAAGTACAGGTAGGCCTTGATTAGTGCGAGTTTGAAAAATGCGAAATTTGATTAGTGCGACTTATAAAAATGATACCGTTTTCAGTTAGTGCGAGCAATATTCAATTAATGCGAGTTGTAAGCATACACCAGTCTTATTAACAAATGTCTTATCCCCTTTTATTGTTCGGTTAGTAAAACCGGATGAGGAGCAGTCTAAGAACAGTCACTTGGCTTTGAAGGAGTGAAACACCAGAAAGATGTACTTTTTGCCATTAGTTATTTAACATAACAAAGCTGAATAAAAGTACAGTAATTAAAACAGTAAATGTTATTAATTAATCGAAACAAAAAAAAATTTTTGTGCACTAGCGCGACTTGAACCCAGGTCGCCATCAACGAAAGCGGATATCTTACCACAACGCTGCGGATCGCAGTGGATAGACTAATTTATTATACTAATTTATAACAAATTAAAATAATTTTTGGTTGTTTTCTTTTGATTGACTGGCCATCTACACCTAATATTTTACACGAGTGTGTTCAATAGTGCCCTCTCTATGAACTATACAAGTTTCATTCATATCCGCGTTTACCAAGTTTATAGCATTATTGGAAGGATTGAGAATAGGGAAAATCTGGAAAGAAGGGCTGGTTCAGATTGAAATTCTAAAAAGATGAGTGAAGTAAAGAAGATTTGTCTCGAAGAATTGACTGTTGGAACATTTGATCAAATCCAGCAAAATTGACAAAAAAAATTCAAAATTTACCAACCCTATGTGAACAAAATCTTGAAAAGAAAGGAATATTCAGCAGAAAAAATATATCTTGGCACCCAAATATTTTGAAAGTGAACAAGTTCTGCAGAGGCATTTTCAAGGCAAAATCTGATTGTTTGTTTGTGATGGATGACAAGTCATATTTCATGGTTAATGAAAGTGACTGTGCCAGTAATAAGATTTATTGTCACAAGCCAGGTGTTGATGTTTATCAATCAAGTACAAGTACTCTAACAAGTTCCTGAGGAAGATTTTTATGTGTCTGGCCATTTCGGAAAAGAGAAGATGCAGGCCATTCATTTATCTGTCTGGCAATTCTATTAATGCAAAATCCTATTCAAAGGAGTGTATAGAGAGAAGACTGGTCCCATTATTTAAGAAATACCATGCAGATGTTAAATATATTTTTTTGTCTTATCTTGTCAGCTCTCACTAGGCAAATGCAATTCTCACCACATTTGACACCTTAAGCATAAAGTGCATTTCAAGAGAGGAAAACATCCCAAATATGCCACAGTTATGTTGTGTCAAAGATACTGGCACTATCTTAAACAAAAAATCCTAAAAAAATGGTTGGGAGACTGATGATGATGCAAAGCTAAAGAAAAGGATTAAATAGAAGATCCATCAAATATCAGTTTCTATATTCCAGAATCTTATGGCTAGGGTGAAGACAAAAATTTGCATAGCTGCTGATTATGGATGAGATTCACTTTGTAAATAGGTAATCTTTATATATGTTACTGTCAAAACCCGAAATTAGTTAAAACCTGATTTGCCTAGTTGAAACTAGTTTGAACAAAGCCTGTTCATGAATACTAGTATTAACAAGTCAATACTAGAATTCACTACATTTGTCAGAAACTTCTGGCTTTCACTAAAACTTCTCTAGTTAAAACTCGATATTACTAGTGAAAATTAGTATTATCTAAAATTTCTTTTACAAGGATAAGCCTGATATCTTCCTAATCAGGCAATCTTGCATTAGAGGGAAAAAATAAAAACCTAGCAACTGAAATCTATAAAAGAAATATATTTATGAACATTGTAACTGAAATTTACAGAGGAAATATATATATATGATGTACATTATTTATTTCCGCATGGAAAATTGTTATGACATTTAGAGTTTCAGAGAATTCCTTTCTTCTTTCACAAGCATCTTTTCGAAATGCAACCTTTCTTGCAAAAACAACATATGAACCCTTGTGGTGCCATCGCCAGTTACCTAGCTGTCATCCTCAAAGAAATGTCTATATCTGGTACCTCTTCGGGCATCAGGAACTTTCCGACAAACCTCAAATTCCGATCTACAAAATATATTTTTTTCATAATCATATTTTGGGCATTCTCTAATTAGTAATAAATACACAAAAGACACAAAACCTACATGTAATATAATTTATCCACCTTTCCATCATTAGTTCCGATCTTGTGCAAATCTTCATTTTTTTCAGCACAACTCTGATGATATTTCGAAATGCCTTGGTTTTGTCCATATCCAGGATTGGGATTACAACACACTCCTACTTCAACAAGGGGATGGGTGGCATCGGAGATATGTTTCATTTTCTTGGCCTGTTTAGACAAATTTTCGTGAGCTTTTCTCCTGGCTGATGTGATGTAAATTCCACTAGGATCAGCCTCATGTTGTTCTTCAGCTCAGGTCTCAGCTTCATTCTGTCGCGCATTCATCTTGATGACTCTCTGAAGTTCGTTCTCATCGTCAATGTTTTCGAGAACATCTGATGGGAATGCTGAAGTTGCGAGTCCTATTCTTGGGAGGCAGAAATTTTTGCTATTTCTGCATGTGTTAGAATTAATCTTGGGGGATTATGCTGGTAAACATATTTTTATCCTATCTGATAGTCAGTTTGCTCTTAAAGCACTTGATAGTTCCCATGTTTCAAAACTTGTTTGGGAATGCTGTCTTCTCATTGAGGAACTGGCTACCAAGAACAGAGTGCAGCTTGTTTGGGTGCCGTGGCACAAGGAGATTGGGGTAATGAGGTTGCTGATAGGCTTGCCAAGGAAGGGGCTTCTTGTCCCTTTTTTGGACCTGAGCCTGTCCTGGGCATTGGTTCGGATGTCTTTGGGCGGGTTGTCAGGGACTGGTTGGTGGCCCGCATCTCACTTTCTGGAGGTCTATCTCTGGTCTTAGGCAGGCGAAGGCTCTCATTTTGGGTTGCTCTGTTCAGCGAACTAAAGAGTTGCTTTCTCTTAATAAACATGAAGTTAGGATTGTTACAGGGCACTGTCATCTTAGAAGACATCTTCATTTGATTGGGCTTGTTGATAGCTCTATGTGTAGAAGATGTCAGTATGAGGAGGAAACTCCTCTCCTCATTTTGTGTGAATGTGTGGCCCTTTATTACTACTACTACTATTACTACTATTACTACCAGCACCACCTATTCTTGGGTTTAATCCGAATGTGGCTCGATAGGGCGACTGTTTTATTCCAGAATGAAAAGCTCAGTTTTTCATAAACTGAACAAATCGAAACGCCTTTTAACTATCTGCTTTTAACTAGTAAAAACTGTTAATAATTGCAAACAAAGCAATTTTTCTGTCAATTCCAGTTTTCCCTAAAATATCTTAGTGAATTCTAATATTGACTAGTTAATACTAGTATTCACAAATGGGCTTTGTTCAAACTAGTTTCAACTAGGCAAATCAGGTTTTAACCAATTTCAGGTTTTGACGGTAACATATATAATTCACATATTTTATTAAATAAGACATTTTCTCAAAAACTGTACATTCAAACTTTTGTCCAGAATTTTAATGATCACACCCATATGAAGGAATACATAATCTAGGATGCCAACTTCTGCATTGATTATCAAACATGGTATTGGTTGCTTCGTTTCTCTGATAAATTAAAACTTCTAAATTTTTAAATAAAACTAATTTATCAAATTTTGTGTGTGAAAAACATCAAAATCATATAATTTACAAGTGGCCAAACTTTCCCAAATTATTATTTATCAGATTAACATAACTAAACAAAAAATAAAACACAAAACTGAAGAGACACAGAACATATTACAATAACTTGGATAAATTTGGACAATAGGTTCATGAATTTTTGACAATCCACACTTGACAAATGGATTAGATGATTCAGATTAATTTGGAATTAGATGCTTAATTAAAAAAATTCACTTTAAAAGTGGATATTTTAATAAATTAATCATAATAACCATATATTTTAATTAAATTAATTAAAATAATTGGTTATTATGATAAAAGAATGAACAATTTCATAAAAATTGATATTTTAATCATTTTTCCTTGATATAAGTAAAAGAAATGAAATTGGAGGTTCCTAAACTTTTGTCTTGCAATGCAAGGAATAGGATCTCACTAAAGTCTATACTAGCCCATGTTAGGCAATAAAGCACAAAGCATTAACCAAATCAAAATGTATATATAATTCTATATGTTTGTTCAGATTCAAGAAAGAATCTATCTAATGAATAAATGAATCAGTAAACACATGCAAACTACAACTCATAAAATGAAAAATGAAACAATAGAAAAATTCAATCATAGAAATTAAACAAAACATAACTACTGTATTGTTTAAAATGTTAAAGCACAACAATTATCTTTGAAATTTGAAAAAATTCTGTTTATTGGATTTTTGATATATAGGAATACCTTACACAGTGCAGCTAATGTAATCCAAAAAATTATCATTCTAATTGAATAAGCACTGATCAGGAAATATAAACAATATTAAAAAATGATGATTGATTTAAAATGGAATCCTCCTTAAACAAGAAAAAGATCTTGTTTGTAGAGAATTCCATCTTTACTAGTTTAGCAAAAATAATCTAGTTTATCAGACATTTCTAACATTTAATTCTACTTCTTAGATATTCATATTGAAAAATTATTTAAATAGATTCCAAATTTAGTTTATTCTGGTATTTGTTTTAATGATTCCTAATAAATTTAGGTTCTTTTAATGGATAAAAATAATAATAATAAGTTAACAGAATTGCATTATTTTTTCTGTAATTTAATTATAAGTAGTATATAATTTAATATAATTTTTATTTTTAATCCAGCAGTAGTGTTGTGTTTGCTTGACAGTGTCAAGTTTTGTGTAGGCTGTCAGCCCAAGTTTTTATTAAAAAATTTTCACTATTTTTTAATTTACATCTGATTTAATTAAAGTTTTTATTTCTGAAAAGTCTCTACTCTATAATGCAAAAAAAAAATAACATATTTCTACGTTATGTTGCTGTTTTTTAATAAATTATTTTGTAATTTGATACCTCCTTATCAAAATTATGTAAACAAACAAAGAGATCCCATTTCTGACAGCCCTAAATCTTTTCCTAACATCAAAACAAACGTGGTTCCTGTTTCATTTGTAAACAGAGGGGTAGTTTTTGTAAGCTGAGTTAGTCCAAGCTCATTTGGAGGTGGTATGTCAGTAGGAATGTCTTGTGAACAAGAGCAATAAAATATGACCTCCAGAAGTATTCTTCAATTTCGATGGTTGTAATTGTATATTATTTAAATTTAACCTCATATTCTAATTTTATCATGTTTTTTGATATGTTTATTTGCATATTTTGTAACAATTTCCAACCAAAAAGAAATTTCTTTTATTTATTTTATGAATTTTTTTTATCGGATGTATAATATGCAAATTATTAGATAAACAAATTCAAAAATTCATTTTTTCAATCCTGTTAATGATGATAAAGTAATTTGTTTTTTTTTTTCCTTAAAGAGAAAGGTTGAGGGTATATTAAACACTATGCATTTTGATATTGGGGTCAGAATTTATGACATTAAGGTACGTCATTTCTGTCTAGAACTAAACAATAATTTCTTCAAGTATTATTTATTAATTTAATTGTATAATTAAACATTAAACAATTTCTATTAAAAATTTTATGAAATCTTTAATAAATCTATTATTATAATTAAAAGAAAGATATAGCTGTGCACAGTAATGTTAATCATTATTCAAAATTTAATAGAGAGCTTAAATAAAAATCTGGAGTTAGATAAATAATATATTAAATTATTAAAAAATAGGAAATTATATTTATTCAGAAAAACTTTTATCTAATCACAAATTTAATAGTTTGTTTACACGTGTCAAAACGGATGCAAAACAAGTGACGGCCATGTCGCAAAATGGTGATCTATTTTTAGAAATTATAAATTATGGTAATCTACATAATTTGCATCAAGACAGATTTCTTGAAGGGACTGTCTTAGTAGCATAGCTCACAATCTCCTCGAAGCACAGAAACCCCCTATCACAGCAAGGTGGTGTCCCATTGGAGGGGTTATTATTATTATAAACATTATTTAAAATATTAATTTCAAATGTTGCATAAATTATAGTTAGTATAATAAATATTCATTTATTCAGTTATTTATATTACTGGAATATGTATAATTTTTATATATATATAATTTTCCTCTTTTTATTTGATAAAATGTAAAAATTAAAAGTAAAAAATAATGATAATTGTTATAACTCATTTCTGCTATATTTTCATTAATAATTTGTATATTGTTATTAATTGTGTTCTTATTTTTCAGTAAGGTTGAGAATGATGAAAATTCAGTTAATAAATTTAATGCTTTTTCTAAATATCTCTGTTTATGTTTAAGTTAAAATTATTTATATAAATCATGTATTTCTTAGTTGTTCGAATAACTTCTGGAGAAAATTCTCAATCTTCAGCATCCTCCACATTTTCAGGCACATCTACTAGCTATGCATCATCTGCAGGAACATTGGTTTCTTCTCGACATGGTTCTATAGCAACAATGCATCCTGTTGTAACTCTTGGACCAACAAATGCAACAATGACATCCATCATTAGAGGTACTCATTCTGCATCCCAAGCAATGGCTGGACATTTAATGAATACTTCTCATATGCCGTTTTCCTCTCATGTGCCACGAGGTAAGTTATTATTTGAATTCTAACAGAAATACATCTATATTTTAGTTAATATAAAATGATACAGGCAATAATTAATTTTCAGCTAAATTTCAGTGAAATTGAAACAAAAAATGAATGATTAAAATATATTTTAGTTTATTTTGACAGAATTAACCAATATTTTCCTATTATCTACAATATTTTTTCAATTTTCAGCATTTTATAGCCCATTGTATGAAAAATTCAAATTTTATTTAAAATTTAAAAAATATCATTTATCTCATCCCAAAATAGGAATTACTTAGATATATTGGACTAAACAATTGACAAGATGGGATTAGAAAAATTCAAATTCTATTGAGTGGTTCATTTATTAAACAATGTTTGTTTATACATAATTTAAAAAATATTTTGGTAACTGAAAAAATTTAGGAACTATCATTCAAAAGAGGACACTTTGATGTAATCAACACCAAAATACCAATTCACAATAGTTGGATTAATAAAATCAGGATTAAATTTTTTTAATCCTTTTTTATGGTTTTTTTAATCACTTTATTTTAACATCTATTGACATAACAAACATACAGATGTAATTAGGTTATGACATCTATACATGGCAAAAGCACTCAAGGTAGGTTGCATTGATGAACTTGATTAAAATGAATGATAATGATCAAATGCCAATTGTGGATTTCAATATAAAACATGAATAAAATAATAATAAATTTTTATGATCTTATTTCTACTCTCTTCAGTCTTATGGAGCTAAATTTACAAATATAGTCCATATCCCTTTTATTTGATTAAGTACAGTCGATTTTCGTTATTTGCAGTAGTTATGCTATGGGAAATATAGAGTTATCACTATCCTTCTCTTGTCCACATTATATATATCAGGTGACCAAACTTCATGTCACTAAAAGCCGTATACAAGAATTTCAAATACAGTAGAGCTGCAATCAGTTATTTCAAGGTAATCTTAATAAATTATTTCAAAATTTATTTATTATATATTTCACATATATTTATCTAACTATTCACTGTTCATAATACAGAAGCCATACTGAAGGTACCAAAAAGTGTCAGTTTAGCCATGATAGATATATATATTTACAATTTGTATATTTTTTTAAAATTTATTAAATATAATTTTTTCTTTATAACTTTGAAAAATCTTCATTTTAATTAGCATTCCGAATTACTTTATCAATAGTGTAATACTCTTCTTATAGTTTTCTTTATAACTTTGAAAAATCTTCATTTTAATTAGCATTCCGAATTACTTTATCAATGGTGTAATACTCTTCTTATGGTATTTATATTAGTCATTAATATTTTATAACAATGTTTTTATTGTTTATCTTTCTTTGAGGTTATAAATTATTAATTCACTTTATATTTGTAAATTACCTTATAAACTAGATTTAAAATAATCCTGTCCTCAATTTTATTTACAGTTTCAATTCCAGTTTCATTATATTTCAAATAATATGCTATTTTGAATTATGTGTATCTTTTTAAAACTGATTCTTTGGATGGCTGAAAATGTGTATCTATTCTATAGATACAGCAGTTATTATTAAGTATTAAATGAAGAATAAATAGAAAAATATTCTTTCTGATTGTTTATCATTTCTGATGATTTATTACTGGAATGAGGAATAATCAAACACCCAACTATAAAAGCAATCTTTTACTTTCACTTTTCTGATTTGGTGATTTGACTAATACTGTAATTTAAATTTGTTTATTCCTATTATTGCATTTTGTTGAACAGACGATAAATGCAGAATTTTATTCTAAATACTGCCATAAGTGTAAAACTTTATTGCTAGAAATTGATTATTAATACAAACTCTTCTATATGTTTGCAAGTGTGACATATATATATATTTCACTTTATGTAAAAAATTTTGACATTCAAAATATTTTTTAAATCACTTTTATAATTTAGTGCATAGTATAATACTGCAAACTTTCATATACAACTCTATCAGTAACTAATTAAAGTCTAAATTGCAGCACTTTCTGCAGTAAATTTTCAAAACAATTTTATTAAACAGGAACATTTTTGGTACTCTAGTATCATCAGCTACACAGAAAAATATCTATAAAAACAGAACAAAGCTATTTAGAAAAATTCTATAACATTTTAAATGTATTGCTTGAACTACATTTAAAATGTTTAAATTTGAATTGCATTCTGAAAATAGGTTTTATATTAATTGCAAAGTATATGTTCACAATAGCCCAAATGGAAAATTCTGTAATACAAAACAGCTTAATTTAGAATGTGATTTAATATTGAAAATTTTTAAAAGATTTTTAAAATTTAACATTTAAAGTTAACAAAATAAAAATTAAAAAAAATAAAATTAAAGTTAAGATTTTTAAATTAAGCTCAGCAGTAGTAAATAACACCAAGCACTTGAAGCAGGACAAACACAAGTTTATTATTAGATATATATAAACTACATATACTAATAATAGGGCAGTCTTTCCGGAAACGCTTTCGGCCTTCTACGGCCCTCCTCAGCCGGTACTCAGAAGTGACTGAAGATCTACCCCGTATCGGAACGCAGGCCG